>BMAO01019471.1:0-238597 GCA_019973975.1 Trichonephila clavata
TGTTTAGAGAAAAGTTCTCCAGCTAAAATTCATCTGCAAATTGTAGAAGTGGTATGTCTCGAAGAAAGGCGTGATTTTGGTGCATGGAAAGAGCGTTTTTTTTTGGAAGTATTGGACCATTCTCCTTGCAATCCCGACCTCAGACCAAGTGATTTCTATCTCTTCGGAGCTTTAAAGAAACACTTGGAAGGTCAGAATTTCCGAACCGATGCTTGGGTTCAGCAAGCCGTCTTGTTTCTGCTATTTTCGATGGGTTGTTGTACCGATGAAACAAAGGCCTCGATAAATATGGTTACGATGTTGTTGTTGTTTCAAATACCCTTGGAGCAGGAAAGCCTACACCAAGTCCATTTGGTCTTTCCACATAAGAATGTCTCAAGCCAGGTCTTGATCTCCAAACAACTGTCTCAGGAAAATATCCCAGCAGTCCAGAAGATGAGCAGAAGAAGCAGGGACAGGTAAAAAAAAGAATTTATCCCCTGCACAAAGGTCATACCACGTAGGTGACCGCTTCTAAAGCGCGCCAATGCAGTCTGAAGAGTCCTGGATCTCCAGCACTGTAGATATAGGCATGGACTCTTAGCTGAGTACTAGTGGTGAGCAGGAGGGTTTCACCAAGTCAGATTCATTTTAACTCTGTGGAGGGACACACCCACATGCGACGGCATCCGCTGGAGACACACTTGTTTCCTCTGACTAAACATAGCCAGTTTGGAAATAAAATCCAGGCCAGTACTAATTCTTCAAATATTGGTTGGAGCTCCTGCTGTCTATAGGGATCTAGATACTGTCCTTATTAGTGTTGACAGCATGATCGAGAGCATCACTGATAGCAATGAGTTCCGATCAGTGGTACGGAAATACGGAACAGTGGTCAGAATTTCTGATGCTGATTTTAACTTCACTACTGGGAGTCTCTCTCTCTCTCTCTCTCTCTCTCTCTCTCACTAAATATACCACTCCCTACTCTAACCATATTCGAACGGCTACCGTCTGTGTAAATAGTCAAGGCTTGATCGAATTACGATATAGAGAAGTAATACGTAACTGTGATTTCCTATATCGTATATATTTCTTTGTTTCCTGAATAAATATTTATTTTGAATTTTCTTGTTACCTTATTTTTTGTAGCCTTTAGGTATTTTAGTTTGACAATATTCTGGCTGATGCACATAGTATATTTTTTAGCGTAATTTTTTATTATTTTATGTTTTTTGTGTGTTTATTTTAATGTTTAAAGTCATATATCAGTATTTTTATACGTAATTTTGGTTAGTTAACTAATCCTAAATCTCCAAAAAGGGCACATAGCTGACATTGGTTTGACAACGACGATATGTAAATCAATTTGATATCCTAAGTTTTTTGCCTACAAGAATCAGAATTATGTATATATTATAATTTGAGGAAAAAGATAGCTTAAGGTATATTTGAGGCAACATGAAGATTTCTTTCATAGACGGAATTTATTTTCACGTCAAAACTAACACTGATAGTCAGGTGTAATTTATGGGGGTTAAAGTCCATTACATGTTTACTGAATATGCCTTTCAAGTGATTACCTTTTTTTCGATTGCATAGATAAAATGAGTGTAATGTATAATGAGCTCAATTTTTTTAATTAATATATTAAAAATGTTAATATAGTTAAATTGGAAGTTTTATGTGGATAGTAGAGTGACAGTACTGCAAAAATTATTTTTTGTTGTGATTTTTCAAGTTTTTATTTTTGTAGAAACTCTAATATTGAATTTTTTAAACCTTTGTCTTCTCTCAATTATTTAGATGTTGACCTTTACGTTGAATTAATTAATGTTTTGTTGGATCCTAAACATTCTTTTTTTTTTGTAGAGTTTTAAAAAATTAAGCACTCACAAGCTTAGATGTAATACGTATTTATAGGTGGATTAATTTTGAATACAATTTCGTATAACGTAATATTGATACAAAATAAAAGTTAGTTGTGCCTAAAAACGACAGAATTTTATATATAATATACATGTAATCAATCATTGTTTCTTGAAAAAGATTAAGATTTTTTTTGTTTACTTATCCATGCGATTTTGGTTTAAAAAAAATTAAATACCTCCAAACACTCTGTAATTTATCATTTTTTTTCTTCAACTGCAGTTCATTGTATCTTATTTTAATATTCGGAACATGACTGCTTAACGTATAAAATACAAGTGGATTCTTTTCTTTGTTTATATTTGATACTTTTTTTAGCTTTCAAACTTGATAATTTTGAAAAAAAGTTATATGTTTAGTAATAGTTGTGAATGTGTTTTTCTCTGTTTGGATCATATATTTATGACGTCAGAAAAAATCGAAGTTCTGTATCGTTTAAAAAAAGTTTTATTCATTTTTTATAGCTTGGAGTAATTTAAAACAAGATGTAAAAAAATATTGATGAAAGAAATCATTTTGTTTTTGTTTTAGCATCTCTGAATTATAATGTCAGTTATTTAGATACTCTGATAATTCTAGCGATGATATTTCATTAATTAATAACCCAAATAAATGCAAAAATATGATTGCATTTAACTGAGTTGGGATATAATTATTTAGCCTTCTACACTAATTCTTTAAAATATGAATGGAGTATGACATCTGTTTTTGGAAGAACATAATTTATTTTTGTACTGCAGAAGAGACTGAACTTTTATCGGCTAGCTTTTAATTCTTGTTTATTCCAGGTTACTCATTTTGATTCCTTTTTTTATTAATTTAATTATATTTTCATTTTTTATTAATAGCAATTCCTACTAGTGTTCCGATTTCCAACAATTAATGCCATTTATTTTGTTATTTAGAGTTAAAGCCAGGTTAAATGTGTTTTTTATACCTCCTAAATTGTATATTTCTGAATTGTAAAGCATATTTATTCCAAAACATGTTTTTAAAAATTTAAATACCACATTTTTATTCGTTCTAAATTGGATTTATATGACTCAAATATATACGATGAGGCCTATTTTTTCCCTTTTTATTATTCATATTATTTAATTCAAGTGCAGAAGGACGCATGTCCAAAATAAACGTGGAAAACCTTCCATGGAAATAAACATTTTATTTACAGAAGAAAAAAATCGACCCTCCACCTTTTCACATACAGTCTATACTCATTAAAAGTATTTTGCTTTAAATAACAACTCAGCACGACCCTTTTAGAACAAAATTAATTCTTTAATTTAATAATCCCGCGCAATTAAAATGTATAAACTCCCAAACCGTACATAACACACCATGCCTTTCTATAACCCCCCTTCCATTGAAAAATATGAAATGATAAAAGAGTCTTTCATTTGTTTGTGCTTACCACTCTTGAGGCTATTAAAACCCCACTCAATTATGTCACGAATTATTGTTCCAAATTATGCAGACAGGAAGGCGAAGAAAGAACGAACAGGGGAAGAGTAAGAGAGAGGATTTTTTTTAAAAAGAGAGAGCTGATTTCGAAAATGGTTCTTTGCCTTTTCCCTTTCGAACCGAAAACGAAAAACTACAGCGACGATTAGAAGATCGGAGTATGGCTCTTACGAATAACTCATAATGCCGCCCGAAATAATGATTAGGCTTCTTTTATGGCCTGGTCGATAGAGGCCTTTAGCGTTAGGGATCTTTTACGACGTAGTGCTGCCTGCTACTTAATTAAACTAATTAAACGCAGTGCGCACATAAATTTGGGGGGTTCAGTCTCACATCGTTAATAAATATCTGGACTTGAACGTCGTTTTGAGCTCGTACCGCATAGTTCTTCATTTAGGTTATGTCAGACCTACAATGAAGCCATATTCTTTATTAATGGATCTGCCCGTGTAGGGAAATTTTAAAAGCGATCGTTTGAAGTTGCTGGAAATGGCGTTGTATATTATCTTGTCGTACGCACACTTTTTGCGGGAAGAGGATGATTTAGGTGAGTATATTGTTTGCAGGATATTATAATGATTTTTGAACTAAAAAAAGAATGGTTTATTTATTATGGTATTTTTTAAAAGTATTTTTCTATGCTCTGTTTGATTTTTTTTGTCTTTCTATTTAGAGTGAAGGTACCTTATAATAGTGTAAAGTGGGTTGAGTTGTAATTGTAAGTAAAATGAAAAATTTAGAGCGGAAGCAATGGGCTTAGATTTGTTTAAAAACAACAATAACAACAACAACAACAAAAAGAATAGACTGAATAGATTTTGAATAATAACTATAACTAGACTAATAACTATAACTAACAAACCTATTCAGTATCTTGATCTGTAATAAAATTAAGTAACAATTGACTAAGAATTATGAATTATTGAATTTATTAATATTATTTATTCTATAAATTTTTAACTTGGATTTTTGACGTTTTCTACCAGATTTGAAGTAAGTTTTAAAATGTTGGGTCCCAATAATGTCTGGAATTCAGATAAAATTCATTCAATATGGTATCTGTTATTAAAATGATATGTAGTTTGTTTATATAATTCAATTTCTAATATTCTTTGTATAAATAGCTCTTTATTTTTTTACTTAAATAAGCCAATTTATATGGGAGTAATAATAGTATAAAATAAAAATTTTTTAAAAAAAGAGAAGAAAAGAAAAAAAAAAGAAAGAAAAATTTTGAAGTTACAATAATTTTTTTTGTAAAAATTTAAAATAATTCCAATGGAAATTTGGAAAATAATTTATAAAGGTGTGCTTTACGAAATATCAATTATAATTTTAAATAATTGTATGTAATATTTTAAACAATTATGTGTAGCACAACGTACGGCCTATTGTAAAACTATTTCGTAAACGAATGCTATTTTTCGATGGCATTTTTCCCTTCTTTCCATTATAGTACGTGTTATAATTATAGATTAGAATTTAACTATGTGATATTTAAATGACAATTAATTTATAATAAACTAATTTTTAAACATGTGACAAAAAGAAGTTTTACTGTAACGTATAAAATAGTTACATAGAATTTAACTCAAATAAATAGTTATAACATTATTGCAAAAAAAAAACAAAAAAACAATTATAATACATTCTTTAATAATGTTCCTTCTTTTACAGTATTTAAAATTTTTTTTTCTAAAAAATATTATTTTTAATGCTTGCTTATACGGATTTTCATAAAAATAATTTTTTGATATTTTAGCAGATGATTTTCTCGTCATTTACCATTTCAAATAGACGCAGACGTTCTTAACTCGTTCAATTAAGAATTTAATGGTGAAATAAGTTGAAGATTATTTTAACAACTAATTTTTATTATTATGTTTAGTAAGTCCAAGAATCGTAATTAAAAATTTTTCATCATTTTTATTTCAGAAAAATGTCGTTATTTTGATAAATGATGCACTATAAACATGACATAATTTAATAGTTTATGGTTAATGAATTAGATCTAAATTTTAATCGCTTTTACGAATGTTGCAAAAATATGCATTATTTTTTTCCCTTATATAGTTTATATGTAACATTTTTTTATTCCTTAAAACATAGACCATTTTCAAGTAATCATTCTCAGTTACAGTAATGTATTTTTAATAACATACATGAGAAATTCTTTTTATAGATCTTATATGCGCACATAATTGGACGTCATGGTCCACATTAAAATCTATATGCATATTTTAGATCCTATTAGGTGTATCTACTCTCAAATGATATATAACTATACGAAAGGGACTATGAGGGGGTCTTTAGGGATTAATGATCGCTATAACACAATAGATTTCTGGCTTGCGTGTACGTAATTGAATTTCCATCTTTATTAAAATTATAATACCCTATTCTAACCCACACAGACATTTTGAAACTATTAGTCGACAATATGTCTAAGGAAACTGCTGTGTGTGATTATATATATTCTAAAACTGTAGATGCGGGGTCCTGATTAACAGTGACAATTTATAGCATTCATTGCATTAAGTCAGTCTTAAATTTATTAAGACATAATATAATATTGTATCGATGAGAATATTGTAATCGATATTAAATTGGAAAGTTGAAGTCTTCGTAATTCAGAAAGGGCTCGGTATCTTATCGAAGCCCTCCTTGTCTTGATGTTGATATTTAATGTGCTTCTATTTTAATTTTAGATTATTATAAGTTAATAATTTTAATTTTTAAATTTCGTTAATTTTTACATGAAAAATAAATGTGTGTTTATATCAGTAAGATTGTATGAATTGTTATTCAGTTTCTTGAGTATTTTTATTAAGATGCCTGACTATGTTCGAAAACATGATTTTATAAAGCGTATCAATGGATATTATTTTGATATTGAGTGTCAGTTGATTTAGAATATATGTATAGAACTGTTTTGCGAATACTACTACAAGAAAAAATCATTTAAATGCAATTTATTAGAAAAAAAGTGAATGCCATATTTTCAGTACGTTCTCCTTTTATGAAAAAGCTTCTATAATAATATTTTGAATATATATAGTTAGGACTTCTATACCGGGGACTGAACTTGTTTTTATAATATATAAAGAAGTAGATTTATTCATGTTTTATTATATCAGAATATAGAGAAATTTTAACAAAATATACCCATTATTGTTTCAATTGATCGTAACTCTAAAAATAGAATGAATTTTTCAAAAGTGTTAGTTTAACCCCGGTATGGAAGCATTAGCTATATATAGGCAAAATTTTATTATAATAGAAGCACTTTTCATAAAAAGAGAATGTATTGAATATAGGTCAGTCTTTCTTCAGTTTTTTCTAAAATTTGCATTTAAATAATTTTTTGGCTTGTAAAAATAGTATTAAAATAGTTTTATATGTATTTTCTATTTCAACTGACACTAAATATATATTTAAAAAACCAAACTTATATATATATAGCAGTAAATAATTCAAAAGAAGACTAATAAATCCCAAGCATCCTAAGATCAGACTGGAAGAACCAAGAATATGGAACCATGACAAACCAAAAAGAAATGTATCTAGCGGGGAAAACTATTATGATTTCTCGAGCTGTCACTGGTTTAGGACAGTGAAACAGGATTAAACATTGTTGTGAGATCTCAACCTTCTCCTGCAGCAGAAATTGTTTCTACATAATAGCTTCCAGTATAAACTAAGGCAAAAGCCTAAAACCCACGTGGGTGAATATAACAGCAATAGAATAGAAATTGCAATATTAAATTACCATAGGAATCCGGTAGAAATAGACAAATATAAATATGTATAAACAAAAATATTTGCAAGAGAGGTTAATAATGAATATAACCATAATTAACAATAATGTAAATGAGCAAAGAAACTCTAATCTTACCCGATGGGTCACTATATGTATGTATATATATGTATGTATATATATAGTGACCTTAAGCCAAATACGGAACAAATATATGAATATTAAATTTATCTTAAGCTAAATATGTAATAAATTCTGTGATGTATTAAACCAAACAAATCTGTAAGAAATATATATTTTCTTATTCTGTTTCAAAAACTACGTTTTTACATTGAAATTAAGCTGAAAATAATTCATAACATTGCAGAAGCAAATACAATGCGTAACGAAATTCTTTGATCATGGAAAAAATACAGCTAATATTTTTATAGTACATAATATAAACCAGAGCATATATTTATTGACATATTTATTTATTTTTGAAGGAATTCGCAGCATAAAATCTATGAGAGATGAATAAATATTAGAACTTAGAAATTTAGTATTATTTATATCTGCATTAATTATAAATTGCGTAACATGACTGAATAAAAAAAATGGAAACTTAAAGCACATACTATTAAAACTTCAATATTTCCTTAAAATATTATTAAATATTTTACACGACTAAAATATATAGCTCATAATATTATAGATCTAATCTCTTACGTCCAATTTAGAATTCAGTTTTATCGAAGGTGTTAATGAGATTTTCAGAAAAGTTAATAACTTTCATTCCAATATAGATGTGAATAATTGGATTATGAACGCCAAGAATTAAAAAACAAAATAAATATTTTACATTTTTTTAGAGAAAATTGCTGTTATAAAATTAAAATTTACATAGAATTAAAATTATCCCTCTTTAAAATTTTATCCCCGTTAACTCAAACGTAATTGAAAAAAGCTATCCAAAGGATTATTAGAAATTGACTGTAAATACTCTTGTTTATGAAAGAACTATTATTTATCTATTATTTTTCTAAAATTGCAAGCAAAAATGAAAGAAGGATTTTTTTTGAAGCGAATATTCGTTCTTAAGTTAAAATTAATGGACCTGCCCTGAGTTAAATTAAAATTCTTATAATATCGGAGTAATTTAAAATTAAACGGACTTAATGTTTTAATAATACTTTTTGAATTACTCGAAACAATATATTTCGTAATTCATTTTTTTTTTTAAAGAATAAATCGGAAGGGGGAAAAGTTAATTATTTCCTTATTGACTGAGTTTTACAATATAATAGACGATTCCGTATTTCTGTATTATTTAATTTCGGAATTCATCTGAATTCTTTTCCTAATGTATGGATAAATTTTTTTTTGCCGAACAAAGGGAAAAAAGAACAAGAAAGGCTACTTTAAATTATTTAATTCAAGCTTAATCAAGGGCCTTTATGCAAGCGACATTCTAGAAAAAGGATATTTTTTAATTTTTAATTTCATTCTTTTTTTTTTTATTTTGGATCTCTTTATTCAAATAGAAGTTCTTTTTCGCACAAAAAGAAACATGCAGCTAAATTTCATTTTCTTGAAAGACCTTTTTTTTTCTTCTTTTCTTTCTCTTTTACTCAAATCAGCCTTTTGCTTCTATTTTATCAAAGCAAAGCAAAAGCATTAAAAGTAAAAATAGATTACAAGAGGCAGAACAATTCTATTGTGTCTAAATTCAACCTTTTAAAATAGCGAATGAGTATTTTATCTATAAATCTCGTTCCAATCTGCGCACCAATGGTTTGATGCGCATCTTACGTAATCGTGTGTGAAATCGAGTTAAAATTCATCTTAAAGTCAGTTTTAAAATTATTTCCTTCTAGAACAAGGGGAAAAATGCAAAATGATATATCTTTTTTGTTTGCAGATAGTATATTTAGTTATCAAATTTATTGTGGCGGTGAAATTTTTTTTATCAATATTTGTCCAGTTTGTTTTCATAAGAACCATAAACGAATTGAAAAAACTATTCCAGAATAATGACATTATATCGGTTTGACTATAGCCTCATTTTTTTAATGAAAATGAAATTAATTGATAGTGATTCCATCTCTTTTCAATTCTCAGAAATACAGAAAATACAGGACAATCGGATATTGAACTTATAATAATCAAAGGCGAACAACTTCCAAGCGAAATATTAAAGTTAATTCCATTTGTATTGTAGTGATTTTATTAAAAATGTTCCAGTGCATTTTTTAAAAAATTTTCAAAGTGTTTTTTTTAAAAATTGTTATTATTATTATTTGGAAGTGGCATATAGACAATCCAAAAAAATTAAGAAAAACTAAGCTTATATATTATGTTTCATAAATTTCAGTAATCTGTGTGAATTTTATTTCCTTTTAATCTTAAATTAATTTGGTCTATGGTTTTATGACTTAATTAATTATTATTTTTGAGAATTATAACTTATTATTAATAATTATTTATCTAAAGTTTCTAACTTATTTAGATGTGTGGGTTTCTTTATTTATAGTTTTTGTTGTTGAATCATACTTTTGATTATTATTAAGTATAATGAGTTCTTGTGCAAATCTTCTGTAAATCAATTCCAAAAACTGGACATGTTGAAGTAACACATTTTCTTTCAACTCTAATTCTTTTAAAAAATAATCCAAAATCTTGTTTTGAATTAAAAAAAGACATATAAATGTGTGCATTTGTTAGTTCAACACACACTTACATGAATCAAATATACCTTCCTATGACCTATTTCTTTTTCGTATTTATCGGTTCGAACACAAAAATAATTTAATTTCAATATTCGAGCTATCGAACAGCTATATTATTTCCAACTCTGTTTATTAATTACCATTCAATAATTACAAATATAATAAAAAAATTCAAAAAGAAAATTAAACGAAACTTTGACGTAATTATGTTCTATTTAAAAATGTTCAGTATACTTAATCACTGTCTATTTCAAATTTTTAATTAAATTTCAAACAAGCTGAATATTTTTTTAATAAGAATAAACATACCTATGTATGTGAGAGAGAATATTACTAAGCTTTACACAAACCTACACCAATTCTCTAAACTTATTTGTTTTCAATGTTACCCAGAGGCAGTGGCGCACACGGGAATTTTTCAAGGGGAAGGGGGGATCGAGGGTAGAAAGTCCACCATTCTCGTATCATGCTCCAGTACGCCACCCAACATATTTCTTTGATTTTATCGATTTTCGGGAAAAAAACAGCAAAAAATTAATTATTGATTAAATAATTAGCATTAATTAATAAAATGAATTATTAACAGCAAATACTTAATTACATTTTGCATGCTATATACTATATACACTCATGTCCATAAATTAAGGATAATTCAGAATCACACAGAAATTGAACTCTAAAATAAAAATTTCAGTTGTAGAATTATCACACACATCTTGAAGAAGAATATGCCAACTACGGGAAACCACCAAATGGCGCGGATAGTACGTCACAATGACGAGAGTGTAAGAGAGGGGTATATAAGGAATGGTGGCAAAGAAGTAAAATTGTTCACAAGCGCTTTAAAAGCCTTTCAGTGCAATAACCGCATAGTTATGGCACAAAGGAAGCATTTGGATGATTTTTTACGTGGTCGAATTATCGGACGACTGGAATGGGGAAGTACCCAGCTGGAAGTATCCGAGGAACTTGGAATCGCCCAGAGTGTCATCTCCAGGCTTTGGCAACGATTCCAAGAGGATGGTAGTGTGAGTAGATGTTACAGCACAGGTCACCCCCGGTTTACAACGCCGAATGAGGAAAGGTATTTGGCAGTTACTGCCAAAAGAAACAGACGGAGCACAGCATCAGACCAATCTCGTCAGCTCTCTTCAGCTACCAGTACGACAGTTTCAAAGCAGATCGTGTACAGACGCTTAGGGCACATTGGTCTATATGCTCGTAGGCCTGTCAGATGTGTTCCCCTTACCGCAACTCACTGTCGCCTGCGATTAACCTGAATTAGAGAGCATGCATTGTGGACACCGCAACAGTAGTCTTGTGTGATGTTTTCCGACGATTCCAGGTTTAGTTTGCAGTCTGATTCTCGCCAGACTTTCATATGGAGAGCACCAGGTATCCGTTACCACCAAGAAAACACCATTGAACGACACCGTTACGGTCGTGCAGGATATCTCGTTTGGGGAGGAAATATTCTTGGTTCCAGAACTGACCTGCATGTTCAGAGTGTAACGATGACAGGCCACATCTATCGGGATGTCATTCTGGAACAACGTGTACGTTTGTTTCGGGGCGCCATGGGTGCTGAATTTCTGTTTATGGATGACAACGCCCGTCCTCACCGTGCAAACATTGTAGACGAATGCCTTCAATCGGAGGATATCACCCGTATGGATTGGCCAGCATACTCACCGGACTTGAATCCAATAGAGCATGTGTGGGATATGCTTGGCCAACGAATTGCAGCCCGTCAACCCCTCCCACCTGTCTACCGGAACTTCGGAGGACATTGCTTGATGAGTGGTGTAATATTCCCCAAGATCAGATTGATAATTTGATACTCAGCATGCTTAGGCGTTGTAAGGCCTGTATTGCTTCGTCCGGGAGTATATGAGGGGGGTATATGATCGTCCGGGAGTATATGATGGGAGTCGGGGGTATATGATGGTTAATACTCCGTATTAACCATCATATTAACCATGTTATACTGTTTTTGTAAATAGGTTCTTTTTCGAAATTTGCTCCAGGGAGTAAAAATCGCAATTTTTATGAATTATGTCAAACATATAGCATCTTTTTTGCTCTTTACCTTTTGTTTAATTAATAGACTTTACAAATAAGTTAAATTTGTTTTGCTTCTGTCTCTTTCTTTGTCTGAATTTCCTTATCCTTAATTTATGGACATGAGTGTACATGGATCAAGAAAAAAATCAAAGGCTTTTGTGGGGTCACACCCGAGGACCCCCCCCCCCTCCCCTTCCTTTTGTGTGCACCACTGCCCAGAAATAAATGAAAAACTCTGTTTGTGTATCACTTTCTTTAAGAAGTTTTTGAAAAATAATGATTAAAGATATGTTTTGAAACATGTGGTTTATACTGAATTATATATTCTCAAGTTATGGAGTATGGCTTAGCGAAAATATAAACGGGAAAGAAAAGTGGAACAGTTACGACATGATATGATTTTTTAAAAAAATGACTGAAAAATAACAAATGCTTCCTCATTTCGTTCTAATAGAAAGTAAATCGGGATATCCTGCAAATAAGGCATGATAAGAACACTACTATATCTCGCTCTTTTAAATTTTAAGAGATAAATCATGGTTTCCTTATTTAATACCATAGAACACACTGTCTTTCTTTCTCTCTCTATATATAAATAATTAAATGTGTGTATGTGTGCATGAATAATGTTATGATGTGTACTTCTCTTTATAATAAATTATTCGTAAACTTTAAAAACATTCCAAAAGTAACCAATTATTCACTTAAATTAGAAAATTTTAAGACCTCTTTTGTATTGCAATGTGTTGAATATATTTTAGAAAATATATGATGACTTAAATGTAACTGATTAGCATGATAAAATATGCTTTAAAGCAGCTGTTCTTAAACTGTAGTCCGCGGAGTTTCTCATGCAACGTTGAGATTTCCCTCATTTACAGACTCTGAAAGACCTCGTGGAAAAATTGAAAGAAGTGCCGCCCCCTAGAACATATTATTAAATAGACCCCAATGAAGAGACTCTATTTGAATTTATTTAAGAACCTCTTCTTTAAAGGACAGCAGTGAAAGATTATAATATTAACATCTGAGAGTGGTTAGTTAACATTACGATAGGACAGCTTAACAAAATATCAATCTCTACGCAAATTCTATCATTCTCTACTTAACAAATACGCTATCGTATTTGCCAAGTAGAATTGGGTCGTAATCTACCGAACAATTTTTCAAGTTACTTTAATTTATTTAAAAAAATATTATTATTCTTTTATTTAGAATTCTAGCAATTATTGTTGTAGATCGTGCGAATAAGTAATGTGAAGTCTTTTCTTTAAAAGAATAATAAATTGTAGTTTGAAAAAAAAAATAAGAAACACGCTTTTATGGTTAATCGAACTAAGTTGTAACTTCATCTTTTAGTCGCCAAATCTGGAAATTAGTTGCCAGATACGCGGGATGGAATCTGAAAATGGAAAATCGTCAAACTTGTTGATCCTGATCAGGACAATGGAACAAAATTATTAAATTGTTGTATTATTATTGATTCTGGACAAATGAGCAAAATTTCGAATTAAGCTGACCTTTTAAAATGGGTAAAAATATTGTGTTCAAAGATTCCGTTAGATACAAGTGAAGCTTATAAAAAGGTGTTAAAAAAGGATTCCATTACAGAAATGAACTTTATTTTCCATTTTTCATTTTCTTCTCACAGAAATTATGGTTTGCTTTTAAGAAATCTTAGAAATATGCAGAAAATTTAACTAAATAATTCATGATGGAAAAACCTGATTTTATTATATTTGATGAGCAATACATCATCATTTTTCACAGTCACGACTGCTAATCACATGATCATGTCCAACGTTAAAGTCATAATTCGAGACATAATTCCATCAAGATCACTGTGTTGTGGAGTTGATTCACGTTCAATTTTGTCGGAGCTCGAAGTTCTCACATTGACTTGAAGTAAAAAGACCGTGGTAGCCTAGTAGTCATGGTCACGATTTCGTGGGCGACGTGTCAAGAGTTCGAGTCCTAAAGCTCCTGAAGACCCACTGTGTACAGGAGCTGATGCACGGTAAATCTGTCGAGTCTCAATGTCCTCTCATCGGCGTTGTGTGGTGGTTTGGAGATAGGGGGTTCCAGCTCAGGTGTCGTCCAAGGTTCAAACTTAAGAGGCCCGTCGCCAATAGCTCTCGTGTTGCCTTGCAGTGAGACGTTTATAAATACTCACTCACTCCCTTGTTTAATGGGAAGTTAGGACAGTAAACTGATAACTATCTGGTGTCATAATCACTTGACAATGGTTCGTATTACGAGATTTGTCGCCAATAGTTCTCGTATTACTTCTATGTACAACGTTAAAAATACTTAACTTTTTTTCTTTCAAATGGGCTGCATTTTGGTAGCAAAGCCTTTGCAGACACGACCTATTCCCCAAGCGTGAGAGGCATTTTATTGGTGGCACCATCTAGTGGCTGCTTTTGCTAACAAATATTTAAAACTTCAATTTCAAGCTCTCTAGTCAAATTCTAAAATATAGCCAGGATTTAATTTTGCTAGAGAATCAGAGCCAAATTGACAGTTAAGGGAGTTTTTAAGTGCCACTTAATCACGTGTGCCTACAAATTTCGCATCCAGAAAATCTATCGACTCCAGCCGGGATCGAACCCACAAACTTGAGCTTACGAGGGGGGCACCCTACCTCTAAGCTACCAAGCTGAGATAATAAGTATTAAATAATTTTTCCGAGGACACAACTTTTTAACTAAGAGACCCACGAACAAAACCTTTACAGATCCCGAAAGATCTCTTCCGTGCGAGAAAAAAATATATGTTGAGTTTTCCTGCATCTGTGAAACTGTTTTTTTTAATTAATTTTTGAAAAAAAATGATCATATCACTATTTTTCGAATTTTTGATTTCTCTTATAATTTTGTTTCATTGACTGAAGGAGGGTTTATATAAATAGATAATTTCCTTGACATTTATTGTTGAAATAAAATATATTTCTAACTGCTAAACGAAATAAAGTTTTGCGCATGAATACCAGTACAATAAAATCAATTATTATATTTTATTCCCATGCTGATTAAATTCAAATAATGGAAACTATTTTAAAATATATTAATCATTAAAACTCTACATGTTTCCTAACCTTCCATAACTTTATACATAAAATATTCCCCATTTTAGCAAAGCTTTTAAAATACCGTATATTTTTCTCCCCACAAAAGGGAAAAAAATAAATATGTACCCCTCTCCTATTTACCTCCTTGGTTTGCTCAGTACTCTCAAAAGCACAATGTATCCTAAGAAGACATCTGCCTCTTTCTTGAGTAAATATTTGTCCATCCCCAAACTGAATAGATCGTCTTCGATCATACCCCTTTTCCACGCTGCAGTATCTGCAGCCAATCATCAGATTAAAATTGGCGTCCTTCCTTTATTAGGTAGAGATTCAAATGCAAATCAGAATCGCCGAAGCCTTAGGGAGTTTAGAGAGGTACACACTTATTTCGAACGGGAGTTTAGAATTATTTGAATTATTTCCCACAGCCTTTTGTAATTAAAAAGTTTTTTTGGGGGGAGGGTAAAGGATGGTCCTTTTGCGTTTGTGCAAGATTGCGTCTTTGATGTATTTTGTGTAGAACGTTAACAAACTGCAGTTCAGGAGGAAACTGAAAGTTAACTACGGTTTTTGAAAATGTTGAAGAAGTTTTGTATGGCCGCTGATTTGGGACTTCCTTGAAACGTAAGATTTTGGGGCTCCCCCCCCCCTTTTTTTTGAAATTTTCTTTTGTGGGAACCGAACTTTGATCTTTTCTTTCCCCCTTAGTTAGGAATCTTTAAAGTTTCTCTGAAAGGACTTGATATAAAATTTTTGGGGAAAATTTGCAATTCCTTTATCGTTTATTTAGAATATAAATTTCTTTTTAATCGCATTTTATTATCTAAAAAATGAATGTATAAATTGTTTTGTTTCTTAAAACGTTTTTGAACTTTTCTTTGGATTTTTCTTTCAAAACGATGTGATATAGCTACAATTTTATTTTGTCTCTTTTGTAAAAATATTTTCATCATAATAGAAAAAGTTCATTTCTGTTGTGTTTATGTGGGTTCAACATAATTAGATGCACGTTTACTTCTTAGATTAGTTTAATACTATCTTACTGCACAGTACAACCATTATTATTTACAGATACATTTCTCATAGTTGCGTGGTATTTATATACAATCCTCCACACAGTTAACAGTCTCTAACTGGTTGCAGTTAAATATACCACAATTTCAGATTTAGATAATAAAAAAATGTGATTGCATGACCTACCTTTTTTCAGCATATGAATCCAAATAGTAAGATTGATTGTTTGATTCTTGGATTGATTTCAGGCTCAAAGACTTCTCGTTGGCGTGGTGTGGAAGTTCGGAGAGGAGGAGCCTGTTCAGATGTCGCCTTCTTTACTTGACCATGGTTAAAAAATGAAGCCCTTCGCCAATAGTCCTCATGTTGCTTCACAGTGAGATGTATATTAAAATCAAATCATAGCAAAGCAACTCTATTTCTATCAATGACTGACCTCGCTAATTTAGATCATGGTCAAGTGACGAGGCCGACACTTGAGGTGGAACTCGTCTCTCCAAACCTCCGCATCATTCCAATGTGAAGACTTTGGGCCACGACATATTTACTGTGCATCAGTAGCTCTACATGGCAGATTTTCCGTTCCATCTGCAGTGGAGTAACGTAAGTCTCCGCATTTGGGAAAGGGGGCAAGGAACTCTAGGGGCCCAAAACCTGATTTTGCAGGGGGCCCTAATATTCTCCGTTACGCCACTGGCCATCTGAATTCAAACTGATGATGGACATAAGCAACTCCGATCATAAGTTTGTGACCATGACCACTCGGTTACCACGGCAACGAACCCAAAATTGAAAAGGATAGTGGAAGTCTTGGGTGATTGGTTAATCGAAGACAGTGAACTTTGCCAGCCATAAAATTTTGAATGATGTATAATAGTTCAGCGTTAACGAGACTGTGCAAAATGAAGCAAACAGATAAGAATAGTGTTTCCCAAACTTTTGACATATGTATACCCTTTCTATAATTTTCATAACGCTGAGTATCCCTCGTCCAAAGAAATGGATGCGTTTTGATAACAATCAAAATATATTTATTTATTTTCTTTTTTTGTGACGTCCACAAAATAATAAGAAGAGGGGGAAAATTATTCATAATAAAATATAAATAAAAGTTATGTTATAAATAACATTTTTATTTGGATTAAAGAGAAGGATGAAATTGTTTGTGCTGAGATGACAGACCGTCATGATTTGGTTCCCTGGTTGGTAATTTTTTATCTGAGATGCAGTTCCACGTCCAATAGTCTGTTTCTTTTTTCCGATTAATGGTATCCGAATACCCTAAAATTGTTAACATTGTCAAAAATTGTCAATTTTTTTATGATTTTCTTTTATAGGCCATCTTATTTGCTTCATAAAAATACCAAGTGTATTATTTTCCCTTCCCTAGAACAAAAACTACAAGTGTTTTAGCAAAAGCATATGCTATTACTCTAAGCAAAATGTCAGACTCTAAGACGCGTACCACACGTTGGGAAACACTGACTTAGAAAAATACCTTATGCCGGTATGGAATATGTTTAAATTCAGCGTTAATACACCGGCCATATCGCAGTCCTTGATTACTTAGAAATTTAGAAAACAGTAACTATATACGCGGGAAAATTAATCCTGAGAAATCTATACAGCATTTATCGGCTAAAGGCTTTTGGAAAGACGAATCAGACGATATTAGCGTTCCACATTTCAAGCAGTAATATATTAAGTAAGGGCTAACTTTTTAAAATTCTGTACCTAAGCACTTAAATTCGTTTTTCTACAGCTTTAAGAAGGGTTTTTGGCATCCAAGATTTTCCATTCCCCATTCATTTTAGATAATCGATATCGAAAGTAATATTAAAATACGGTTGATGAATTAATGATTTTATACATTTATTTACCGTAATTCTAAATTAATATAAATCATTTAATGTTATGTAAGTAAGAAAACAATAAAGCAAATCCTGGTTAGATTTTTCAGTTAAAGAGGGAGTGCGTTTGTGGGTTTATGGTGCACAAAAGCCAATTTAGGTTAAATCGCACCAGACATTTGTTAAAATATTTGAAAAGTTCCATTCAAGGAAAGGTATAAGATAGGGGGTACTTTTGTATTATACCGTCGTCCAATTCCAAATAAGATAAATAAAAATAAAAATAATAATAAAAAAACATGTTGCCAAGTTAAAAGATGTCGGCAAATTCTGTCATCATATATGCGAACAAGATTATTGTTATGTACAACAAGCTTGGAAACACACAGTTTTCGACTATTGGCTGCATATCGTGGCATTTGGCAACCTCTTTACATTTTACAAATTGATCAATGGTAATACAGAATAGCAAACTTTCGATTATTTGTAAATACATTAATTTTAGTTTGTTCAATTACTATAGTTTTTTGCAAGTTCCATGAAATATAAACCTATTTGATGTATTAAAATTAATGTAAAAAATACAACAGATAAAAGATAGATACTGCTATACGTGATAATTCATTTTAATGTATTATAATTATGTATTCATTTCCAATTATATTTCATAAAGCAAATCTCTTTGGTGATATTTAAGAAGTAATTGTAAAAGTCTCAAGAGTTAAATTTATGGCGAAATATAGTTTAAAAAAGCAAATGAAGTTATTACAAAATTTTAACAGCATTAACATAAAATAATTGCAAATGATAAGGAATGTATGATTAAATAAGGATTAAATTCATTCTTGTAAATTACCAAAAGTCGAAAATATTTTGAAAATACGGGATATTTTTCTTACTCTAAGAATAAAATATGGAGATATTAATAAATAAAATCTCTCTTTCAAAAGCTTCTTTTCAAAGCTACCTTTTAAAATACGAAACCTTTTTTGAGAGCTTTAAGCGGCGAATAACTGAATAATAAATATTTACAGTCGCATTTATATTCTTAATTATTCATTTTGCACTTATGAAGCTCATATTCTGTTTCTTTACGTTCAGACGTTTGTTTTGTTTATATACATTTTAAATATTTTTAACGAGAATATGTTTTTCAAATGTTACTTGGTTCAGGTTTATTTGCACATTTATTTGGCATTATGTATGGGTAATTATTATAAATTTTAACCGAAATCAGCATATATAAAAATATGTGTGTGTGTTTTTGAAAAAAATATATAAATTATAGTTAATAACGAGGCATCATTATAGTAAATAATATTAAAGTAAATATATATGCGCTTTACATATTCTTTAGGATTAAATTTTTGAATTAAAAATAAAATTTTTTTTGTACGTTAGTTTCTTGTGAGTTTGTGTTTTTATATACTATTCTTGCACTTTTTTCAGACATTTCATTTTTGTGTGATTTCCTTTCTTTTTTTAAAAAAATATTTTGTGGTACTTACGTATTATCGCAACAATACCAACGTTTAAGATAATTTGCCATGATAGCAACCCCGATATCGCATGTAACGTACACTCTGAATTGGCAACCATATGCTTCTTTTCATACAATGTCGCCAATATGGTTGCGATATTACGTAAGTACTTTTTTTGCTTTGTAGAAAGAAGTTTGGAAATGTCCCTTTTATTATATAATAGCCTTTATTCGGTTGATTAAAAAATGTGTGTTTAAATGAACTTGTTTGATATCGGCACTCAACCCGTTTTTGGTGTGGAATTCAAACTGCGCCAAATAGATCCTTGATGCCTAGTCTGATGTTATTGTAATGTAAAATAATCGACAAAATTTGGCAAAATTTTAACTGAAATTGGTAGAAAAATACTTAGCGTACCAATATAAATTAGTACCCCAAAGCAAGAAAGTTTTGCAAAATATTTTAAGTCGTTCATTGCATGTATGACAAAACCATCACGTTGTAAGCAACGTATGAAATCTTTCTTGGATACTTTTCACCTGCGCAAATCTCGCCAAGTTAGCATTATTGGCGAAAAACACATTAGAAACTTAAAAATATTGATAAATATTGGTTCTCATTAATTTTTCATCCATTTTGATGGATTGTGGAGAATACGTTACTGATAAGAAAAGACCACGTCTTGTTTTGAAAGTGCAATGGTAAAAAGTTACTAGTGGGAATATTCCATTTGGCGTCGGTTGTATCATTTTTGGCGATTTTATCACCGGCACCGGCGAAACCGATAAGTACCCTTTGTTGTATTCCAGTAAAGCAGAATAACCAACATTACATTTGTTCAGCTTAAATGAAATAAACCTGTAAATTAAAAAATGAAATAGAAAAAAAAAAAATCGTTGCGAAATTGTTTGGTAACACTTTACACAGATTGTTGTACATTCTCGAATACGCTTTCATTCGTCGATTGCTTACATCATTTATTTTTTTACACTATGAAAATAACATCAAAAATATATAAAAAAATAAACTTTTAAAATCATCTTACTGTTAGTCTATAGCCGCTAGAGAGCTAAGTGCGATTATCTCTTAGTTGGACGAGGACGCTATACAAAGCATCTCGAAATCAGTATTACCTAAACATGTGTGTAATATTATTTGTTTAAACTATATGCTATCTATAAAACACGAAAACGATAAAACACGATTTGTTTAAACTATATGCCACTATAAACTATATTACACAAGATTATGGTTAGGATTTGAAATTATTTATTGCACTCACATATTCTAGATCAGGGGCCGGCAACCTTTTAGCTGTGGCGTGCCAAACCAGTCTACCAATATGATTCAGTGTGCCACACAAAAATTTTTTGAAAAAAATCGATTCCCGGAGTACTGCATGCAGAATTGGAGAATAGAGGTCAATAATATAGATTTACAGTTTTATTATATATAAATTTTGCATCATTTCAAGATATTTCTTAACAAAAAGATAAACAGCATAAAATATAATTATTTCTTCAACAAAAATGAAAAGTTAAAATTGTATATATATTATGTATATATATTAATATAAAAAATGGTCAACATAAAATATATATAAGCATTTCCCTCCATTAAAGTTAAATAAGATAAATAAAAATCTTGATGCTAACCTAATGCTTGCACCGCTCTACTTTGATATCACACAATCAAGGGTAAAATAAGAAACTTTCAGTTTGACACGATTCTGAGTATTCAGTTTTTAAATAATTTCTTAGTGTACTCGAAATATTTTTTATATGAGGAAAGATTTTTTTTAGTTAGATATGTAGAAGTAGCGGATATACAAAAGCGGAAAGCAGAGTACATGCAATTTTTTCTCTTCAAACATTAAATCTCTCCAGCAAGGATATTCAATAATTTACAAAATAGCTGTATATTTATCTTTAGATTTATTATTTCAGATTTTTTCGTAATTCCGTAAATGTCCATAATTCCGAAGATGTTTGTCAAGTAAGATCCATTACAAATTTATCAACATCCATCCACTCAAAAAATGACAAATTTTTAGAGTAGTGCAGCGTGCCACTATGAATTGCACCGCGTGCCACATGTGGCACGCGTTCCGTAGGTTGCCGACCTCTGTTCTAGATTATTAAGATAATTTTTTTAGTGCTAACGATCCCTATCTGTTTTAGCACCAAGATCTCATAAATTCAATTTTTTCAAGGAATGAGACAATTTTTAAGAAGATCATAATCTTTTTGTGTTATACCGTAGTTCTGTCATAAAATTCATCTTTCGCTTCAATCTCCATGAGAATAATTTATAGAGAATGTAATTATGAAGTCAAAACAAGCTCTCTTCAGAATTTTTATAAATTTTTTTAAACACATGTTTCTGAAGAAGATGTCAATGACCTTTAAAATATTTCCACTGAAGTCAAAAAATGTCATCGTTTAAAAAGAAATTACTGAAAAACTGTCATAAATTCTGTCGATTGTCAAAAACATACATTACTTTAAAAATAATTTAAAATAGTGTTTATGAAAGTTTAGAGCTTCTTCCATATCACAAATAATTTTCTTGTACGTTAGAACTAGCTAGCGAAAGAACAAAAATATAATGGATTAATTATTAAGTATAAAATAAATATATAATTATTAAAATTGTAAAAGTATTTTATTCACACGCACGTACACATATATGCGTGCGTGTTTATATATATATATATATGCATGTATATGTTGTGTCAAAATATGTTATTATATTAATTATTTGATACATTCGATGTGATTTAGGCAAACTTTTAATTAAGCCCTTGGAGACCTAATCTTTACTGGCTGGTCTATAGTTGACTATAATTGAAAATATAGAGGAACACTCTCCTCTATATTATTTAAAAGGCAACAAAGTGCACAACTCAGGAGTTTACGTTCATTTATATAGTATAGCATTCAAACAATTACCATTTGTATCCATACTCTAGGCTTTAATATTATGCAGTAAATGTGTTCAATGCACGTGAAATTACTTATTACTATTTGGATTAATAGTTTAATTCTGACTGAACAAAACAGTGACTATAGACAATAATTAAATCGAATGATTCTATGAATATTTTACAATAATAAGAGTTATAGGTTTAGAGAATCAGAGAAGATTAATTTACGATTTGTTTACTGCAGTTCTGGAATTTCGCATTTAATGTTTGAGAACCGCAGCTAAGCCAAACCCCTTTGTTTAAGTTTACACTCCGAATCGGTTTTGTATGCTAATAAGCTGTGTTCATTTGAATTGAAATGTTTCGATTCAAAGTTACCGGTTCTGTCGTGAATAAACTAATACTTAATGTATTTGTCTAACTCGCTATTCCCAAGTTTTATTTTGGAGTTTATACAAGTTTTATTTGATTGGGTTCTGGTGTCACTATTGCTAAATTATATAGTTCTTGATAACTTGAGATAATTTTTGGAAAACATTAGAAAGGGAGTTTTCAGAATTTGTATATTTTTTTCGTAAGCATATATCATATTAATATACAGGTACTATGATGGTATGCTACCATTAAAATATGACCAAAAAATACTGAATACATCAAACCAGGGACATCTTAAGATTTCTTGAGGCCCTGGCACCTATGCAAAAGTAGGCCTTGGGCCATTGGCGTAGCTTGTTCTAAGAAGGCCCTGTTTGAAAAATTCTTTGAGGTCTCTTGTTAAGGGCCCCTTTATACTTTATTATTTTTTGCTTACCCATGTTGGGGCCCCGTATTATTGATACGGTGGTTGCTACGCCCCTGCCCTGGACTCCTACGCATATGTGGGCTCCATATATGACCCTTAAATTACAGTACATAGAATACGTTGTCAAATACTCGTTCAAACAATAACTCGAAACAAATAAATGTACACGATTTACAATCACACAAACCAGATCGACCGAGTGCCACGTTTTGACTGAAGGAGTAATGAAGGTGTATGGTGGTAGGCCTAGGCCTATACAGGGTGGACGGTCCTCACATGTAGCCAGTTGACGTATCGTCTGAAATTCTCAGCTTTTCGGAGAATACAACAGGAAAAATCATTTGACCGTTGAAAATATTCGAATCATTATCTTATTAAGGCTCGGTCGAGATCGAGACGAGGCTCCCATAGTAGTCGAGGACCAGGGCCCGGGCCCAGTTGATTCATGCCTTAAGACGTCCCTGCATCTAACGAAACTTTTTTCTCATCTGCGTTCTGTTAAATTAATGTATTCAATATGTTAAAAAATTATTGCATAATATTAGCTCCTTAAGTGCCACCATATATCCGTCTTTCTCAAGCGTTGTGTTGAATGCCCCAGACATATATATCCGTCTTTCCAAGGTATGATTCTTTTATTGTATTGCTATCGGTAAAACCATTCCTAAGTCTTTGGAATCCAATAAAATGACCTTGAAAGTGTTTGCGAAGGATTTACTTATTTCAGAGAAACATTAGCTTATTTGTCCCTCAATACAATGCATATGCACTCCCGTGTAAAAAATGGTGGCAATGGGGAGCGAATCGCTTAACTTTTAATCGACAGTTAAGGGGTTAGAAAATTTAGTCAGTAAATGCAATTACTGTATATTCCGACGTATAACGCCCACCCATACTTTCAAACTGCCTGTTAAAAATTTTAGGTGTACTTGCCGTGTAATGTGCATCTTTTTTTTTAACGAAGAAACCCGAAATGTGCTTGTGCAATTCTCTTATCTCTTAAAAGTCCAGAAATTGTGTAAGTAGATAATAAGAGTGTGGGGTGAAATTAAGCCTGACATAGTTAAAAAGCCATTTATAAAAAATATAGTATATACCTCACAAATATAAATATAATCGGAGGATGTGAATGAAGATATAATGGGGAAAAAATATAACGATCTTTTCATATGATCCAATAATTATAGTTCAAACGTTGTGACATTTTTTTTTCAAACGAACAGTATTTAGATACTAAATCTAATAGAAATTTAGTTTTTTATGCTTATTTTTATTTTTATTTGACGTATATTGCCCATCCATGAATTTTGATCTTATTTTGTGTGTGAAAAGTGCGTATGTTATCCGCTGGAATATACAGTAGTTATATATAGTAAACCAAAATTTATTGACCTCTGACGACAAAGTGAAATATTTTACTCCATTTTAAAATTGCTGATTGTCGTATTTAATTATATATAACCTTACCTGCACTTTTTTATACAGAATGTCAAAAATAGCACATGTACCGTTCTCAATTACGCAAATGAGAACGTTTAGAAGAAAAAACGATGGAATGAGTTGGAGCCAATAATAAAACATTTGTGGGCTGTATTCTTATTCTTATTACTTATTGTAATTTATTGTGTCATATAATATTAGGTTACAGTATTTTCTCCCATGTTTTGCATTATTCGGTAAGCATAATTTAGTGCATTAATCAAGTGTATTAGGACAAATGTGTGTGAAAACTATGCACTGATCCAAATTGAATCGACACTTTGATGACAGAAAACTACACATTGTTATGTATTTTTCTTATGATTTTATTTATTTTTTGTCTAAGCAAACTAAAATAAATAGTTACACACTAATATTTTCTTTTAGAAGCCTTATGGTTCCGGTAATAGTTCATAAAATCTTTTCTTTTTTTTTTTTTAAATTCCTGCCCACACAATTACTCAAATATATAAAAAGAGAGAAGCATATCTTTTTTTAAGTGAATCAAAATTCTCTCCAAAATCTTTTTTTCCTCTCAGGAATGCTTCTTAAAATTCTTAATTTGGCAAAAATCTAATTGTCTCTTATAGATGTACATTTAAAAATTTAAAAAAAAAACCTTTTTTGTTTTTTAAGAAATTATCTTACAACTTGGTACTTTTTTCAATTCCTACTAGTGGTTCACTCTCTCCCTATATATATTGTTCAGATTTTCGATCATTAATAAAATACTTTCATTTCATCCATTTTTTTAATTGTTAGTGGATGACATTTGATGTTAATACAGTTTTTTCAAGTATTTATTCCTTAATCAAATTAAAAAATGAATAAATAGTTACGAACTAAAACAATACCCCAACAGCATATATAGAAAGGAAAGTCGTTTGTGTTGAGTCCCAGTAGCACAATGGATTTCGCTTTGAACTTTTAATCCAAAGGTCGTGGGTTCGTATCCCACCTGGGTTGGCCTAATATCTGATATTGTGATTCCTTTTTTATGATACTATTTTATAAGAATAATTAAATTTAATTAATGAATAAACAGTAACAAACAAAAGAATAGTCCAACACCAAAGGAAAAAGGAAAACCGCTTTCTCTATTTTGTCACTTAATATTGTGTTTCTGTCACATGTATATTATATATATATATATATATATACATAATTCTAGCTATTTAAAAATAACTAAAATAAATTTTTTTTTTGTTGACCTAAGTAGGAATTCTCTTAAAAAACGTTCGCTTATATTATTTGTATCTATTAGCAAGATTTTCAATTGTAATAATTTTCAGCGAATTTATTAATTAAGAGTTACAAAATTATAAACATAGAACAAAACTAATATATGTTTTTCCTCTTTTAATTCTTTTAATAGTGATATATTTTAAAATATTTTTTCATAAAATCCAACTTTCATTCATTTTCCATTTCTCTTTAGTTTCTCAAAGGCTTGAAAGTTACACATAGCATCTACCACGCAATCTGACGACATTTAAGGATTGTTGAGGATTAAAGCCTTAAAACTGCAGGTTTACTAACAAGCTTTATGTCATCTTTTCACGTGATCTCGTTATGGTATTTTCTCCCAGAATCGCCTTAAAGGATAAAACTTATTTCGAAGCCCTACAATCCTGTCATCTGATTCTTTTTTTTACGTCCACAGTCGGCAACCGCAATGTCTCCAGGCATTTCGATACACTTCAAATGTATATTTTCCTTTGTTTCTTTACAGGCATCGAAATCATATTCTTTTTATTTGCCCCACTTTTTTCTTATTTCTTCTTTTTGCCTGGTTTATATTTCCGTTCGTTGTTTATTGGAAGACATTTGTTGATATTTTTATACTTGTCTTTGTGAATTGCTGGGAAGAACTTTTTTTTCTTTATTTAAAGAATGGAGTTTCTGTTGTGAGATATCTATTCGTGAAAGAGGTTGTGGGCTCCGAAAGTGACAAGAAAATGGTTGGTTGATTATTCTGTTAGAAAAACCAATAATCTGCGGGCTAGTCTTGTGTTGTTGTTTCTGTAAAAGTATAAAATTGAAACAAAAGAACTGATATGTGATTTGATGTCATCCAATTTATAAAAAAAACGAATTTGACGTTGTATCCAAAATTTTATGTGTTAAAATGCATTAAGGACTTTACATTGTTATGGATATTAGCAAATAAGCATAACATTTTTAAAACATTTGAAATTATTCTTTAAAAATTGTTGTAATTGTCCTAGATATTGTTATACAAGAATATTTATGTGTTAATTCCATTAGAAAAGGATAAAATTACCGTAAAATTCGGCGTATAACGCGCTCCCCTTTTTATTAACACCCTTTTATAAAGCTTCACTTGTATGTAACGGAACCTTTGAACTCAATTTTTACTCACTTCAAAAGGTCAGATTGATCCGAAATTTTGCTCACTTGTCCAGGATCGATGACAATAGAATAATTTAATTATTTTGTTCCATTGTCCTGATCAGGATGATCAGGATTAATGATTTCCCATATTCAAATTCCATCCAGCATCTGGTGAATAATTTCAGATCCCATTTCCAGATTTGGCGACTAAAAGATTAAGTTACATCCTTTGTTCGACTTACTATAAATGTGTGTTTTTTAGCTTTTAAACTATTATTTATTTACAAAAAGACCTGAAATGTACATGTTAAATGTGCCCAAGTTTTGAAATAATTTATTCGTGGTATTTTTTCAAGCTTTAGTAAAAATAGTATACTTCTAGACTTGCAATCCATTAAGTTCGCAAGGAAAGTCATTCTTTTAAATAAACAATATTTCTGTAAACAGAGAAGTATAATTTGCTCATATCTTTGTTTCTTTAAAATATTCTCATTCCTATCCCCGGCGTTTAACACCCTTAAATTTCGATCTTATTTTTTGTGTTAAAAGTGCGCATTTACGCCGGATTTTACGGTAATTAAAAAGCAAGGGATATATATAATCTTACCGTTTACTTAAATATTCTAAAGGAAATTAAGAGAGATATAAATATTTCAGTTTATTACATCAAACCCTTTCTGTTTGAAGATGCATAAAAAATAGTTACATATATAACTTCTTTTCCCTTCCGTATCTACTTAGTTTACGATTCAACAAAAATACACTACTTCACTTACGATCTTTTTTATTTCTTTGGCAGTGAGCCAGAAATTTACCCCTTTCTGTAGCTGAGATACTGTATTTTTTATGTTCTGCATTTTATATTAAATTTGCATTTAATATCAATCAACTAGTAGACCATCACATTTAACAATATTGTATGGTTCATAGTCGATCTACTAAAATGTTTTGGCAATTAGAATTCTTCTTATCCGGGATTTTGAGCCTTTCATTTCTTTTTGCATATATTGTAGCTAATTCTAATTAAAAAAAACTTGAAAATTATCGAATTTTAAACGAAAAAATAATATGCCTCTCTCTCTCCAATATTTTGATGGGAATAATTAAAGTGTAAGAGTATAATGAGAGGAAGAGAGAGATGTATTGGTGATTAATTTCGAATAATATCTGTAAAAAAGAGAAATTCCTTCGTAAAATTCCTTAAAAATTAATGTGTTTTTAAGTATCAGACATTGATAAAAAGAAAACGATTCTTTTGATGAGTAAAACTTATTCAATTATTTTTAATATTTTGAAGGTGTCTGGTACTTATTTTGCTTTTTTACATGTACAACATATATCTTAAGTATCATTTATATATTCATAGAACTTCCAACTTTGTCATATAATTTGTTGGGGGAAAAAACTATTCATTTTCGTACTTAAATTCTGTCTGTCACATTTATATATTTTCAATTACGTCATTACAAATTCCTGAGCTTTTTCACTCGTTTATTGTTAAAAATTATTAAGTATGAATATTAAAAGAAGGAATTTTGACAAATATTTCTAAATCATTGACTCTGCTCAGTTATAGTGTTTCTTTTTGTTAGACCATAAATTTATTTATCATTTAATAAAACTTGATAGTAAAATGAATATTATTTTTAAATTAGAATTTTTTTTATTAAAGGTAAATAACTGTTAACTTGAGTGGGGACACTTCACTTATAATAATTATAAAAATCACAAATTCGAATAATGCCACTAAACCCTATCATATTTTTGTATGAACTACATTTTTAATCTGTTAAAAGAAGGAAAAAAATCCGCGTTGATCGATTCTTAAATAATTTTAAATGCATATAACTCATTTGAAATAAAATAAAAGGCAAAGCTTAAAATATATCGATAAACATTTGCAGAGAATATTTTATTAAATTCTGATAAATTCTCTTATCGTGAAGTTCGATATAGTTTTAATGAATTAATAATTAATATTAATTACCAATGTAAAAATTATATATCAATATTTATTTTTTGTAAGAAATGCTATTTTTGTTGTTTATTTGAGCTCAAATTTCAATCGATGAATACTAAAATGGTAACATTTTGTTAAGACTAATAATGTAAAATTTTTTGAAAGGGTCGGGGATAGGGCTGAGAAAAAATTTAACCAATTTTTGAATTTCTATTTTTGTACCTCAATAGAATTTGAAAAATATAAATCTTTACGTAAATTTCAAAAATGTTTTCTTAATTTTAGTACTCAAGAAATACTAACACTAGGAACAACCTCAAAACTTTAACAAATATTTTATAATTCCATTTAACGCTGATAATTTGATCTGAGAGTATAGTTTTTAATATGTTTGAATGTGAAGAGTTGAATTCACACTACCCTAATCAATATTAATTTTAGCCATTTGTAAGATTTTATAGCTTTTTTTTATATTTTTGTTTTGTAATTCTGAATATTTCAAGTCTTTATATATACGTAGAACTTTAATTCGTATTTTACCTTAGTTTTTGATTTAAAACACCGAATATTTTCTTTGAATAAAAGTTCAGTTCAATTCAAGAAAAATATTCAAAACCACATCTTTTATGGTTTTCTTCAAACAAATTTGAATATTTCTTGCTAGTTTTTTGAAAGAAAATAAAATATTACTTTTTTTAACTTTTATGGAAGAAAAATGTTTATTTTAAAAGGAATTCTTTCTTATTTTCTGCATCTGAGAATATTAAAAAATTATTTTTTTTTACAACTAAAATTTTATTTTTTGCAAACGAATTTATTTTGCTTAAATAAGTATTCTAAAGTATTAGTATTGATATAAATAGTAAAATAATTTTTTTTACCATAAAATAATACTTATTTTTACAATAAAAATAGAAAATAAATTTAAAAAAAATTGTTTTATAAAAAACAACGCTCTTAGTTTTGTTTCAGATTCTTTTGGAGTGATTGCCAAACTGCTTCGAAATGCTACGTTTCATGAAAAAATTTACTAAATCGTCTGATTCTTTTTAACATTTTCCCGAAGTTTGTGAATGGTTTTCATACATAGGCTTCAGTTGATTTTATATTTTGGCAAATATGCCGGAATGTCATTATTTAGAATCGTTGAGGGAAATGCATCAATATGTACTGTAGTTATTGTACGGTTTTCAGTTCTATTTCATAATTTATCATTCCAGAATTTTTCTTAAGAAAATCCTATATTGTATGATTCAAGCGATTTATGGTTAATAATTCATCATAGAATATAAAAAAAATCAACATAATAATGGATTTGATATTTAAGACAACATTAATATATAGAATACCTTTTTTTTAAAAAAAATAAAAATGACTATTATCAACTTTAAAGTCATGGGGAAAAGTATTTCCTTTAAATATTGTTCTGTTGAAAACTTTCGCCCGAAGAAGACACAGTTTATGTAAATGAAGGATGATAGTTAAGCATTAACTTTTAGGTACGCGGAGTTAGTGGTTTGGAGTTATAGAAATTTGCGATTAGAGGAAAGTAGCTGTGAGCTAGTCGAGAGTTGCTCGACGATTAATTGTTGAATAATTAAAGACTGTTAATTGGACAATTTAGTCAATAAGTTGGATTGGATTCATATCAACTGGAACTCGAATAGCTGAGAACGGAATCACGATAATTCAGAACGTATATTACCAAAACGTTCTAAAAGTAAGTTATTTAAATCATAAATAAATGTTAAATATCTCTTATACAGTGCGTTTGCTCCTATACTTAATTAAAGGTGCATTTCCTATCCTAGGTTGTTAGAATTAATTTATAGAATAATCAAATAGATTTCTTCTGATTATGTCTGATCTTCATTCTAACTCCAAACATCGATATACGTAACAGAACGTCCATCGCAACATGATGTATGAAATTATGTATTTTCTGTTGATTTCAAACTGGTTTGAGGCTTTTACTTGTTATTCTACTTGTTAAATTCAGATAAAATTTCAAATTTGGCAGTTTACTAAAGATGCTCAAGTATTTAGAGATGATGATTTCACATTTCCAAATTTAAAAAACAACAACTTATATTATATGTGTTTTTTTTTTATATTAGGAGCATTTTGTTTTTAACTGTGTGATTGCTATTGTTTACAATTGTGAACTTTTTGAATGAAAGTTTCAGAAAAATGTGAAAGTAGACTACAACGAATGCCTGCATTTATAAGCTTGAAACACATGATTATAGTTATCATGTGACTATGACGTCATATGAATTTATGACCTGATTGGTTGGAAACGCGCCATTGTAGTTATGTGACTATGACGTCACATGAATTTAGTTCATTCTGTTCGCTAAACGTTGATGTAGATAAAGATCATGTTCTATTTATTTTAAATATATACTTATTTTCGTTAATTCTCTTTCATGATAAGGATTGGAAATAAATTGACAAATAAAAGAATAACGATTTTAATTTCATAAAATGATTTGTTGTAGGGGGTCTTCGTTCATGCTTAAAAACTTGGAAATTATTTAAAGTAAATCCTTTTTTCCTTCTTTAAAAGATTCTACAAAAGTCAAATAAATTATGTTGTAATTAATTTACGATGCTCGAGAGATTTTTTTAATTGCTTTTCAGAAAAAGGCATGCTAATGGTAATTAATTTTGTAGTTCAATTAATTTCAGTTAAAAGTGTGAGCATATTCTCTGCCTATTTTCTTTTATGTACACAATTCATAATTCCAGATTCTTTATGCGAAGTAAAAAATCTAGACAAGGACTGAAAATGCCTAAGCATTATAACACTGATATATATAAAAAAATTATACTTTTTTAAAAAAATAAAAAGCACGCGCTTACGAACTCCAAATCTGCTTGCAGACTCATCTAAAGAGTTAAAGCTTTTTAGGGAAATAGAAGGGGAAAAAATCCCTATTGAATCAACACTCGCTTCTCGCAGCGTAAATCCTTCAATCAGCTTAACTCAGCGCAAAAAAAGACAAAAATAATAATCAAGCAAGGCAAAAAAACTTGGAAAAAAATGTATCTATTCCTTTCCCCATTAATATCTGCTTGTCAGGTAATTTAAAAACGATTAATTATTTAGTCTTTAGAACAAATGACAGGGGCCAAAGGCTTAGCTTAAAGAGTTCTTCATTTTTTTTTTAAAAAAATTTCTTCTCTCAACTTTTTGGTAGATATTTTTTACAATAGTCTTCCATTATATTCCACATTACCCCTTTCGGTAGATAACAGACATGTCACCTCAACTTGAAAGATGACCAAATAAAGTGACGTAAACGCAAAGACGGTTCTTTTTTCTTTTACTTTTTTTTAAATGTATAATGTATAGCTACATCTCGAAAAGTTGAACTGTTTTTTATTTTGCCCCTGAAAAGGGGAAAAAATTGTATAAGTAAAGTATTAAAGCGTAGGCATGTCACATTTTTTTTTTGTTTTTTGAATTTGGATATAGTTTTTAAAATGAATATCAAATGCTAGGGTGACAGTTTTTCAATGAGAAGGATTTAAGGAAGTACTTCCAGTTTGTGGTGAAGATATTCACTTCTTTTTCTTGCTGTTTCCTTTAATATTAAAAAAAGAAGATGGTATATAGAACACTTAAAGTGTGAAAGTGACATGTGGTTTGTGGGAATGAAGTTTTTTAAATCTTTGTTGCCTGTACTGTCATCACTGTTTAAATTTACTCTGCACCCCTTCCTTTTGACTATTATTATGAATTTAATGAGAGCATAAATTTAAAATAGTCAGAATATTTTTATTTTCCGTATTCCAAAATATCAATTATGTGCCAGTTTCAAAACAAAAACTTTTACTTAAAAGTATTGTTACTTAATTGCTAGATCTACTAACTATTTGATTTTTTTTTATAAATACACTTAATTGACCAAAATATTAGGGGGGGGGGATGCCTTATACTCAAACTTCGACTCATCAGTAGGGTGCGTTAGCCAGGTCAGTATGAACACCAGTTCTTCTGACAGGCGTTGTACAGCATCGGGTTCAAAACCTTGCGCCACTGAAAACCTGCCATGTAGAGGAACTAATGCACGTTAAATCTGTACAGGCTATAAGTCCTCCCATTTTTATATGTCTCATTGCTAGATTTTTAGTGCCACTTTAAGACGCGAATCGTAAGACGTATTTGTATGTATTGATTAAAAACATTACGATTAAAAATATTAAAATATCGAATAACAATTTTAAATTCAATGATGTTGCAATACACGCAAAAAAAAATTAATAAATTATAGTCTAAAAAGCTAAAAAACACCCTTTATAGTTTATCGAACTAAGTTGTAAGCTACAACTTTGTTCGATTAAGTTACAACTTGTAACTTGATCTTTTAGTCGCCAAATCTCGAATTAGTCGCCAGGTGCGGGAGGAAATCTGAAAAGGGAAAATCGTTTATTCTGATGATCTTGATCAGGACAATGCAAATTGTATTGTCATTGATTCTGTACAAGTGAGCAAAATTTCGAATTAATCTGACCTTTTAAAGTGGGTAAAAATCGATTTCAAAGATTCCGTTACATACAAGTGAAGCTTTTAAAAAGATATTAAAATGAGCCATTTTATTTGTACTTACAAAAACAAACAAACAAACCAGGCAATAAGTACTTTTTTTTATTTAAGTCAGATAATTTATGCAATACAAAAACTTTTAATAACTTTATGTGAAATTATTAAATTATAAAATTGCTGGTTTCATTTTGCGCACTTGAGTTTTATTTTACATTTTACAGATAAAATAGGAAATATATTTAAAATCCACTGCTGTTTTCGAGTTTAAAATGTGATTGATAGCTTTTATAAAGCAGAATATATCTTCAACTCTTGTCATTTTTTTTCATGGTAATCACCTATAAGATTATCATGACATATTTCAGCCGGTTTAGCTATCCGGCAATCAACAAGATATTGCTTAATTACCACTCTGCAATTTTTGAGGAAGTTCATCATATGTCGGTGAGCAAATAAAAATCACTTCGCAAATTTTTAAGCATTTTGTTGAAATATCATTTTTTTATAAAAGAAAAAAGAATGTTAAAAGTAGTTATGCTTACAGAGCAGAGCTCTAACAATTAATTCCCTTAACATAAATCCGTAAATTTAAAATAATTTATAAACTATATTATATCGAAACCGAAGTGATTATTGATTTTCGAATATTAACGTAGGGTTTCTTGTAGGGTATAAGCTGTATTACCTATTTATTCATCTAGAAAGCATATTCATTGAGTCAAAATGGTCTGCAGATCTCATTTTGATAATGTTGGAGGATGCTAATTGCTAGAAAGGCTTCGTGTCCACTTAGTGATATACATTTCAAAGACGATTCTCGGAACATTAATGATATTACTCTACCTAGAAGATATTATTCAAAGGAGAGAATGTTGATAACTAGAATTACACCAGCCAGACTTTCTCTATACACGTTCTGCAGCATATCATCATTATTTCACGCTGAGTTTGCAATATTATGCAACAATATATTTCTGTATAAAATTAGCGTTATACATAGAAGCACACACACATCTCTGTAATATCGTGGGGGGGGGGGTTCATGTTTTTTGTATTTAAAACTATAAAAAAATGCAATTTTGGTTAATAATATACGTTTTGTTAAAAAGTACTTCAACTCTTTTTTTTTTTAATGAGTGAATAAACATCTTTAATGAAATATGATGGTTTAAGGTATCCGACTACTTGAGACAACTTTAAAAAAAAAAAAAATGAAGATATGGGGATTTTTTTATGTGGTTTTTAGATTTGTTTAGTACATTTGAGAAAAATATGCCACAATTAAGAAGATAAAAAGAAATAATTGTTACTAAAATGGGAAATGATTGATACAAAATTACCAAAAAATAATCTAAACGCAGCCCATTCTGTACTTCATTCTGTTTATGAACAAATTTTCAATTTTTCAACTCTGATAAGTTGCTATGTTATTCTTTTTTGAAATGACCTTCAGGATAAGAGATATTTTAAATTTTACAAAAACTAGAGCACTTTATCTTAGGTATTACATGAAATTGCTTAAAATAACAGTGATTATATTCACATAAGGGATTGTAAATTTTGTAATAAAACAGTGATTGATAAATCTGAGAGTTAAAACACTTCTACTATTATATAGAACATACTCACAAAATTTCAGTTAATTATTTTCAAAACCTTTTTAGCAATCACACTGACCCCGTTTGAGCATTAAAAAAAAAAAAAAAAAAAAAAACGTTTCGAGTAAAACCGTGTTTAAAAGTATGACATCTTGCTTAAAGTAATAGCATCTGCTTTTACTAAAACACTTTTAATTTTTATTTTAGTGACTGGAAAATAATAAACTTGGTATTTTTAGAAAGCTAATAAGATGGTCTATAAAAGAAAATCATAAAAAAATTTCCCAATTTCTGGCTATATTCACAATTTTAGTGTAGTCGGATATCTTAATTAATCGAAATATTACGTGCTGATGTTTAATATCTTTAATTTTATTATTGTAATTATTATTTTTTTACTGTCTCCATAGATATTAAAAATGAAGGGTAGATTTTAATGACTAAATTCCTGAATATGATATTATTTTTATTTTTATTGATCCAAACTGTGAGTTGTTTCATGAAAAAAAAAATCATGATTAATAATCATGTTAAAACACGATAAGATACATTCAGTCTTTTTTATTTTTAGCTATGCATGTACACTAGGGGGGAAAGGGGTTCAAAAAAAATTTTCCCCCCAGAATTTCAAAACATAGCTATGCGGAAAAGATGTTCTCTGGTATATAGATGAAGGGAAAAATAAAATTAAAATTTTTTTAAAAAATATTGCTATAAGGGGAATGAAGTTTATATAGTTAGTTGATCTCTTTTATGGTAAAAAGTTATAGTAATTTTTGATGAAAGAGAAAATGTATTTAGTACTTTTCAACATTTATTGTGGTGAAAAGGCATCTACTAAATAGTCACAAGAAAAAACACTTGGTACATTTAACAGCTTCTTAAGTATTAATTTAAAAAAAAAAAAAGTGTCGAAAAGCTGGCACGATAAAGGGAAGACAGAAAAATAGCTTGGATCGGACGAATTCCAAGTTGCTGGGCGAGAGATTTCGGTTGTGAAATATAGCAATGCACATTGCACCAAAACTGTTCAGCACTCATTTATCAGTAAGCATTACGTTTCATTATTTATATTGTAGAAAAATAATTATTCTGGGTCTAGTCATTAAACCAAAATTAAGATTTTTTCCATTTCTTTTCGAAGATTCAGCCCCTTTGTGGCAACATTGAATTTTTAAATTATTTTTCTCCTAATATCTATGCATAGAGCATTTTCTTCTCATAGGTAGATTTCGATTAATTGCAACTTTTTTCCACCCAGGGACGTCTTAAGGTACAAGCCAATTGGGCTCGGCCCTAGGGAGCCTAATTTCGTTCTCAACTCTGTTTTAAAAAGATCATGAATGGGATAATTTTAATGTGGTCAAATATTATCCCTGCAAAACAAGAAATTTCAACCTGCATGTCAACTGGCTTAAGTTGTAGGACTGTATTCTTATGTGATGACCATTGTCTAACACTAACACCATAAACAATCATTCAACTTATTTAGTTAAAAAGCGACCAACGGTCAACCCGGTTTGTGCCTAGGTTTACGAGATTTGTGAGTCTCGCACATTTTTTGTTTCAAATTACCGTTTGAACGAGCATTTGACGATGCTCTATGCTTTTAAAGATCTCAGGTAGGGCTTACATTTGCATAAGGGCCTAGGGCTACAAAAAAAATTTCTCTAGGCCCAGGGCCTCTGAGAGTCTTAAGACGTCCCTGTTTCCTCCATGTATTTGCGATCCACTCTAATGTACACTTTAAGTCAAAAAGTATTATTATCAAGTCCATATCAAGGCGATTCTTTTTGGGTAGGCCTTAATTTATTTCCACATGAGTTTATGACCATTAAAGATGTATAAATTCGATGCACTTGAACGTAAACATCGAGTCTCGATAAATAAATTTTTTCATACGGGTGATATTCAGTATATTACAATCTATGTTAAAAGGAACTGGAATCGAAAGAAAAGTAAGTTTAAAAGACGGCTGCTTTTGGGAAAAAGAATTCTTTATTCGTGTATTCCATGCAGATATACCATTGCACACATTAATAAAAAAATTACCGGGGAATTTAATCTTAAGTAATTATTAATATCTAGAAATGTTTTATATAAATAGAAAATAGATAATACTCATAACTATTATTGAAAAATAACGATTTCAATGCATATTAAAAAATGGTAAAATGATTTGAATTGTTATTATATATACAGCGTCTTACATAAAATTACGTTTCAGGTGCAAGGTACATCTGTAAGAATAATTAAAGCAAAGAACAAAACATTGTATAACATTTACTTTTAAAAAATACAGCAGTAACCTTATAGTTTCTAAATTTTTTTCATGAATATTTTTTGAATCGCTCAGTTATGGAACAATATAAATACATCTAAATATATTATCCACCTAAGCAAAGCAAATAAACAATTGTTTATTTTTTTAAAAAAAGGGTATTTTATTTAATTTGCAGTAGTAAACATGAAAAGTCAGTTTTATCATTTAACATTTTTAATAAAAATGCGCTTGGATTTCTTTTCTTTTCAAAATTCATTTTTATGTTTCAATATATAAGTAAGGTTTACTCAATCCAATGCACACCCACATCCATGCCTAAGTAGATTCTAAATATATATTCGAGATTTATAATAACCTGGAGTGTACATACGCTTTATTCGCAGGCTTACTTAATATTACATTAAAAGATGTGTATCATTTTTAAACGCGACATTTTTTCCCCCTTCTTCCATGGAATAATCGAGTTTCAGCCATCCATGATGAAAAACAAAATAAAGATTAAAAGTATCGCAAGCAAAATAAACAGAAAATATACTAGAAGAAAAAAAAATCCGATGAGGAATTCAACGAGAAATAAATTTAACTTGTCAACTACCATGTGTTACTATTTTCCTTTCGCATATTACAAGATAAATCATTTTCCCACCATTTAATTTTTCTATCTCTTCCCATGCATTTATTCATTTTTAGCTTTTTTTTTCTTCCTCTAGAGGGCGCTAGTGATAAGAATTAATGGCCGACAGGGTAAATGATATAATGAATGCTTTTCTTGTAGCAAAGTCATCCAGAAAGATGCTTTGATAGCTATGTTATTCAATATGAACAGATTTGTGGAATGCTATTTTCGTGTTTCTTTTTTTCATGTTTTTTCTTCGAACTTATAAATGTGTTTCCAACTATTCGTCGATCATCTTTTTTTTTGTTCGTTTTTCTGTTTTTGTTGATTTCATTTTTGATTATTTTATGGTACGCAACGGGAATAAGATGATTTATTTTTTAAAAAATATATTCTTTTTTTTTTTAAATCATTTGTTGAATAATGTTTATTTCTTCGTTTGTGATTTTATATTTGCATTTTTCCTTGTAAGATGTCGAGCGTAAGTTTTTAATATTTAATATCAGATAGCTCGAGATATGCTGATTATTCAAACTTCTCTTGTTCTATGATTCCCGGTAATGATCATTCTCTGATTCCGCTATTTGCTTTTTGATAAGTTGAATGTGTTCCAATTTATTTTTTGGAATGTTAAATTCACCTGAGAAAAGATGTTTTTATTTTCATTTTTACTTTTATTTTTACTTCAAAAATTTAATTTTTTACTTTCTTTTTTTCTTGGAGAGTAGTAATTCGAAGGGAAAAATAATTTGCCTAAAATCGTGTTTAGATTGTCGACAATACTTGGAATTTATGATCTTATATTTAGAATAATTTTAGAAGATGTTTCAATAGTTCGTTTTCTAACTTATTTTAGAAGGAGAATGAATTTTATTTTGTTGCTTCAAATGCAAATTTACTAAAGAAAGTGTTCTCATGTTTATTATATTATTATACAAGATTTGATTTGTATTCATTTCATTGAAAAAATAAAGAATCAACCCATTTAAAAAAAAAAAATTATTTTGATATTTCTGTTAACGATGTTATTTATCAATTCAAAATTTTTAAATTACTTTCCGTCACTGTTATATTTAATTTTATGAATTAAAACTTTTTTCCAGCAGCCAGTCTTTTTTATTTGTTTATTTATTTATTATTTTAGGGAACACAAACTTTTCGTGTTCTGAGACTTCTAGAATGTTTTCTATATTTTTAAATCTAGAAGTTAAATCGGTCGCATAAATAAAATGAATTCTTGCGTGTATTGTAAGAGCATGAAATATGTTTAGAATAAGTTTGTGAAAAGCACAATAATATTTCAGATAAGTTAAGGTTTTGACCTTTCGATGAAGATAAATTTCTTGCAAAAGTCTCCTTAATAGTAACTTTTACTGTTCATAAATAAATTTTAGCATCTTCTTTTGTCAAATTTGTTGAAGCAAATTGCATAGATTATAACAATCCAGAATATACATAATCTAAAATTAAATTTTTGAATACCTGGTTCTAGAATCTATTCCTATTTTAATGTGAGTTTTCTATTAAATTTTTGAAATTTGAGATTGTTAATTATATTTGTAAGTTTATACGCACACTTAAAACTTACTATAAGAACCCATTAAATCTACATAAAAAATATTTTTTATTTTAAAAAATAGATCCCGCGACCTTTTTTTTTTATTTGTATTTCATTTTATATTAATTATTTTTGGAGGGGGATGGACCAGTTTTTTGAGCTAATCATATTTAACAAAGAATACGTTAACATTTTAACTATAATAGATTTAAATAAAGAAAATATGATTTGTTTGTTTCGCGTCACAGCTTATAGGGAATTTCAAAAGAATGTTCTTATAAAAAAATTAAGATGATTTTGATTTAATTTTACGAATTTTGCATTACAGCAACACAAGGGGAATAAAACTGTTTATTTTTAATCATTAGCTAATGGTGAGAACGCAGTGGCGTAACGGAGAATATTAGCCCCCCCCCCTGCAAACTCACGTTTTGGGCCCCAAGCCCAAATACGCAGCGTTAGTCAAGCTTAAGGTTCCCTGGAGTCCCAGGGTTTCCCACAATACGTTGGCGTACGTTACGCCACTGTGATAACGATGCTTGGAATGCAGATACTTAACAGAGTTTTTTTGAAATTTTTCCAAATATTAATTTTATGTAAATAAGTCAAACCGGAAATTCTAACATTTGCTGGTTCTTTTGGAACGCAATGGGAATAATTTGTATATTTAGTGTTTAGGGGTAAAGTTTAGTTCACCTCTTAATTGATGGAGGATAAAAATGGAGCCAAATTGTGCCAATAGCTTGCTTTTCTACAATGATTTTTTTCCAGAATAGCAATAATAAATCGTCAAGTTAGCCATAAATAAGGGTATGAACTGAAATAAAATCATCCAGCCATGTTTACATAATGTAACTCTTTCGTTGTTTTTTCATTGTTTTCTTTGAAATCATTTTTTTCTTGCGCAAAATTCCAAATAATGTTTTAATAAAATCTTTTTTTCCTTTTAAAATATAAAATAAGGAACTTAACAAGAATTTTGAATTGATTCCCAAATAGGGAGAAAAAAACTTTTAAGTTCAATTTTTTTCCTGAAAAAAGCTTGAAGATTTTTTATTTATAAAGTTTTCAAATACATAAATAAATTAATCATGAATCCATCTATAATTTTTTTACCTCTTGTGATATATATAATGATTACCTTTTAAAAATTGTGTGGCATTCAAAACAATCAGTGGCGTAACGAACACCCCCGCATTGCGGGGAGGAGCAGGTATTTGGGGTTGGGGCTCGAAACCTGAGTTTGCAGGGGTGCCCTAATCTTCTCCGTTACGCCACTGCAAACAATGTTTGAGCTTCTGGAAGAATTATAAACGATTGATTTTGAAAGGCGTAATCAAAACGAAAAGAATTTGAAAAAAAATATTAAATAATTGAAAAATTATCCGATTGGAATACTTTTGTATTCGAGGATAGGCAACAGTTAATTGATCTTTTTTCTTTCTAATTTGTATTTTTCGTGCCCTTACTTTTTAAATGAATAACTTGCCTCTCTCGAATATTAAAAACTGAAATATAAGATAATTATATTTTTAACATTACTTAAGAACAGGGGCGTAACGTACACCCCTGCATCGTGGGGGGGGGGAAGGCAGGTTCTAGGGAGCCCAAAGCCTGACAGACACCAAGTACATGGGGTTTTGCAATCCTTTGTAAGATCCGGCTTGGGGCCCTAATGTTCTCAGTTACGCCACTGCTTAAAAAAATTATAGGAAAATGTTATTAAAAAACTATGACTTTACATATAATTTAAAACTATAATTTAGAGTAATTTATCTTATTGAAAAATGCTTTAAAACAATTAATCCTTATTTTTATATCCACATAAAAACAAATTGAAAGATTTAAGTTGAATTTTGTTCTCTAATTTCTTCAAATTTAGTTTATTAAATTAATATAATAATAACAGGAAGGAAAAAAATGAATTTTGGTTTTTAAAGAACCGCTTCATTTTTTTCTTTCTTAATAACGATCATAACTTCTTTGCAACATATCCAAATCAGATAACCCGTCAAAAGAGAAATATGTCCCATTTTCAAAAATTCCAACTCGAACTTTCAAATTTTATGCCCATTTAACCCTTCTTTTGGCGATTATGTCTTTCTTTTCCAATTTAATGCACCCGAAAAAAGATGAAAGGACTTGATTCTAACCATATGCTTTACCATGAAAGCGAATCAAGTGCAATTTCGTACTCACCATCTAGTTCGTGATATTCCATGGCTGAACGTATGATACGCAATTTGGTTTGAGCTAGAAGAAACGGGTTCCCCTAATCGTATAACTCCTGTTCTGTGTGGTTCTTTAGTCATTTTCCTTCTTTTGTTATTGCTCATTGGGTTCTCTGTTGGTGTTTTCCTTGTTATTTTTTTTTTACTTATCTTTCTTTTCGAATTCTTCTTTTGCGTCGTTGCTATGGTTACCGCTGGAGGTTTCCCAGGTTTAATGTTATTCCTCCGTGTTTTGTTAGGCGGGTTTTTAGAGATGCAGTAAATTTCATCGCGGTGTATGTGATGCTTTAGGTCTTCGAGATCGATTCGGTAAAATAAAATGGAGGATACCGAAATAATGTCAACTAGTTTTTTTCCCCTTGGAATTTAATTTTCAATACTGGATTTTATGCTTTCTATCTTTATCCAGCTCTTTTTTCTTTCCTTTTTGTGTATCTGTACATGAGGAATGCTTGCTAGTTAAATTTTGTGTTCTTTATTTTCAATTCTTTTTTTTTTAAATATAAAATGTTGTCTACTTCCAGCAAGTGAAAATGTTTGTTATTCAATGTGGAGAGAAAGGGAAAATCACGCTGAAAAGAAGGAAGAAGGGATAGTGAAGATAAAATGTAATGCTTAGAAATTTTATTTATATGAAGTTGCAACTTTTTGGTTTTTGAAGTATCGAGATTTTATAGATTTTTTTAAAGTATGCAATAAATGCATTTAGCGCTATTATACAATATGTTGAAAATAAATACAATGTTGACAACAAGGAAAAACAACAGGAAAAAAAGAGGGGGATATAATTAAAAAATATGGCGATGAAACCGGTTGAAATGAATTTTTTGTTATACCTTGATTATCATTTTCTTGGAAAATATAATCAGTGAAAATTGCTTAACACAAAATTGAGGGAACCGAAATATTTTTTGGTGTTAAATGATATAGCAATAATAACAATATTTTTTTTTTTAAAAATGAGTTTTTTTAAGTTTTTTTTCCTTTTTAACAAACTCTCTAATTTCTTATATGCGTGTATTTATTACAAATCAATGAAACAAAAGCATTCACAATGAAATTTCACATAAATTTTTCAAGGTATTAAAAAAATTGAGTATTTGGAAAATAATCTGATATTTTTATTTTGGCATTGCTTTTTTTTATTATCAAATTGTTCGATGTCTTATATTTTGTTATTCCATTCACCATTGGAATGTCCGTCTAAATAACTGCACACGCTTTTCATGATGGTCTTCATTTCAAATGACGTGGGAATAGGTGCTGCATTGTTCATTTCATTTTTGCCGTCGGAATCTACATTAATATTTCTTTTTAGACTTGAACAAATTCCAAAATGCTTTTGTCTTCTATAATTGGGTCTGTACATACATTATCAACATAAACTGCAACGAATTTTTCCGACGACACATTAAGATAGTCCAATCTGGTTGGTATTTTCCATATTTTGTTTTCCCAAAAGAGAAATCTTTTCGTGTTTAGCGATTTCTGTTTCGTGTAAAGAGGAAAAAAATGCAGTTTGTCGGAACCGTTGTATTATTTCGTGTTAACCGATATTTTGTTTTATGCGTTTTCCCGTTAAACGTATTTTACTGTACGCTACAGATTGCACTCGTGCTTATAAACTTTTGTATTAATTCATTAGCGAGTCAAAATTTGTATCAGTTTTAATATTTGGTACAAACGCTAGTAAATAAAACTATGGAAATATATTGGAATGCTTATTTTTTCAAATCTGTGTTTCAAATCTAAACAATAATTTTGGGAAGAAATATTATAAGTAGGAAATCCATATTTAAAATAAATTATGAAAATCAAAATATATATCGTGATTTATATTAAATTACTTGGAAACAAGCAATTATTTTGAGAGTGTTAGTTACTTTCCTTAACTTTCATAAAAATACCTGAAAAAATTGTTGTCACTAAAAACTTGAAAATAGCCTATATGCATATATCCTATTATATATTTTATTGAATTTTCTGTATTATTTTTCTTCTCGTGTTATTTTTTTGGTTTTTAAAATAAATCAAGTCTCTTAAAGTATGAATAATTCAAGATTCCCTTCTTATTCTGCTGGAATGTCATTCCCTGAGCCCAATGCAATCAAAGTTTCAGAAATTTAAAGCGTCTAAATGTAAAACATTAAAACGATATTCTTATAAGTTTGGTATAACTGAGCTCATAAAGACTTAAAAATTCTGAAGCAACAATAAAAAATGTCAGGTCTTAAAATGATATCGAAATATATATAGAAGACCATTCTTCTTTTATTATTTTTGAAATGTTATTCTGAAAATCAAAAGTAAATGAGGGAATATTTACTAGGGATTTTGGCGACGGACCTCGTAATTTTGAATCCTGGTCAAGTGATACCTGAGCTGGCACCCCTTCTCCTACCACACCAACGGGAGGATGTTTGAGCTCTTAACAGATTTAACACGTGCATCGTCCTCTACACTTCGGGTCTTCAGTGGTACTGGGCTCGAACTCATGACACGCCAGTCACGAGTCTATTACCTTGACCACTAGGCTCCCGCGGCCTGAAGATAAAAAAACTAAGTCTTCTATGAAATTGTGATTATATTTTTGTAACTTAAGAATAAAGAACAAAATACATTGCAGAATACGACATTTATGTGTTTATTCGTTCTGAGGTAATTTACTATCAAATTTAATAAATTCCTGACTAGGTTTCCTTGGAAAAAAATTACGTTGGCAATCTCAAGAATTGATCTTACGTTACTAGAAGTATGATGCTAGAATAAGTGTCTTATGTATCTTACCTCAGCTGTAGCGTGTAAGTGCTCACACATGCATATAGGTATTTAATAAATGTTATCTTCAAGATAAAAGAAACCTATGCATTTGTATCTTGCATATTTATGCCATCGTTCCTTCTGAAGAATCTGACAAAAGATGTATTCTCTTCAGAAATATTGATGCCGTTGCCACGAGTGCACAGCTTTTTCAAATAGTAGAAGTAATGACAAGTACCTTTATAAACCTTTTGAGTGCACGAAAAAGTATATTAAGTAATTTCATGCGAATTTTTGCTAAGCAGTTATTGGAATATTTGTATTTACAACTAAAATAAAACGTGCCGAATACCAAGTTTAACGTTACTTACAAAAATATATTACTATAAATAACATAAAAAATGCGGTAACAATTTGGTGATCTTTTTAAAAAAAATCTCTAAAATTGCCAATTTCTATATCGATTCTTAAGGTATACGACTACCCTAAAATTGTGAATTTTACCAAAAATTGACATTTTTCTTGATTTTATTTTGTACGCCATCTTATTACCTGCATAAAAATACCATGTTTATTACTTTCTATTCACTAGAGCAAAAATTACAAGTGTTTTATTAAATGCAGATGCCATTACTTAAAGAAAAATGCCTTACTTTAAAATGTGCTTTATTCTATAAATGTATGTTTTTTTTTTTTTTTTTTTGAAAAAATTTAAACGGGGTCAGTGATTGCTCAAAAAGTTTTGAAAGTAATTAACTGAAATTTTTTATGTATATTTTGTGTAATAGTAGAAGTAATTTAACCAGATTTATCAATCACTGTTTTATTACAATATTTACAGTCCCTTATGTGAATATAATCGCTGCTTTTAAGCAGTTTCATATAATAACTAAGACAAAGTGCTCTAGTTTTCGTAAAAATTAAAATATCTCTTATCCTGAGGGTCATTTTAAAGAGGAATAACAAAACAACACATAAGAATCGAAAAATTGAAAATTTGTGCATAAAAATATGGTACAAAATAGGCCGCGTTTAGATTTTTTTTTTTTTTTTTGAAAATTTTTACCCATTTTAGTAATAATAGTTTCTTTTTCTCTTCTTAATTTTAACATATTTTTCTTAAAATGTACTAAAAAAATAAAAAAAAATCTCCATATTTCAATTTTTTTAAAAAAAAGTTGTCATAAGTAGTAGGATACCTTAACATAAAATGGTAATTTTGTTTAAAAAAATTGTATGTTGAATGAGTTTTCTGATTTTAAATATGCAATGAATATGAATTTATTAACATAAACAGCAGCTAAATACCCAGGAAAAGAAAGGAATTTTCGAAACGTCAGAGAGTGTATACCAGAATAGGCATACCAGATAGAGGCAAAATAATCTATCTACTTACCCATTCTTGTCTTCTCCAGAATTTCGAATTGAATGTTGTCGCCAAGCTGCATTGCGGAATCAATCTATACGTGGATGGAATACGCGTTCCAACTTTTTTTGTATTAATATAGTTTATTTTCCATGTAACATAAGCACGTGTTTTCTTAATATATCTTTCTGGAAATTTTTATATGAAATGTATATTAAATACAATGTTTCATTTTCCCCATTTAAAACTCAATGCCAGATAATGTATTTGTGATTAAAGAATAAATCAAATGATTATATTCTAAACTTTTAAAACAAATTATTAGTAATCTGACGAACTTGAGAAATAATTTGCTGGTTATACACAGTGTTCTGATTATAAGTTTTAATTACAGATTCCGATTGGAACAATTTAATTAATAAATAATATCTAGTTCTACTCTCATTATTATGATTATTAATTCAGAATCTCATATAGAAGTGTTGGTACTTAAAGAAAGTAATGTGGAAAAGCATAATATAAAAGTAAAAATACATTATTCAAACTACTTTTAGCAACAAATATTTTTGTTGTGTGAAAATATCTAATAACCTCTGCTTTTTTCAAGAATAATAAAAATATAATCTTTTTTTTTTGAAAATGCTTATATTTTATCGTATTTAATTATAATTTGCCAAACCTCGAACTTTATGAAATATATACTTTGCGATTAGAATGCCAGCCGTAAATAATCCTTAAAAAAAAAAAAAAAAAAAAAATGGCAGTTATATATAAAAAAAGACTGCCGTTAGAAGTGAAAACTTAAAACTTTTAGTATTAAAATTTGATATTTCATAATGTTTGAATTAAAATTTTCAACATCAATCTGGTTTCCACATCAATTGACACTCCGAGCAACAATCATATGCATGTTTATGTGGTTTTTTATTTCTCAAATATATTATGGGCTGTACAAGATCACGACAAAATATAAATACAATTCAATTGAAATAACAATTAATATACAATCATATTATTTATGGATAGTATTTTTATTTACTTAAATTTCAATGTACTTGATTTTTAACATTATTTTAATTGTTTGCATCATTGTCATCATTAATTTCAACAATACTTAGACTTTTTGTACTTTCAATTATTTCATTTTGTTCTAATAAAGATACAATAGGCTTATGGTAACTAAAGTAAGAAAGGAATATGTTTGATTCAAATTTATCTATCGGGTAAAAACCGCATCTATCGTCGATTTATATTTTGTAGAACTAAGTTTTCGAACATTGGAGATATTTAAATTAAGTGTTTCATTCAGAAATTGAATTAGTAGTAGATTTTTATCATCTGCAAAGTTATAATTGAAGTCTCCACTTAAAATCACCCGTGCATTATCATATATATATATTTCGCCAAATCTTTTTTCGAGAATTTCAGAACCTTTAGATAATTATTTTGCAAAAAATAGCGAAGCACATATCTTGTTTCTGAAAATTTAAATTAATAAATAATGATTTCGAAATATTACATTTTTAAATAAAATAAAATTCTTAATGAAATTGAAGTCGGAGCCGTTTTCATTATTTTAAACTAAGGATTTTAAGGATAAAAGGTATTTAACTATAATTTTGCATTAATATAACCATATTTTAAACTTTAACACATTAATCTTGAATTATTATTAGATTTTATAAAATTTTTAATTTCAAAATCATGATAAAATTATGCTTGAACAACTAGATGTCTGTTTTACCACGGTAGTAAGAAAACGTCTAAGCCAATGTGAAATACTAATCCGGATTGCGGGATGCATTGCAGAGGTTAAATATTAGAAAATAAATAATACAAAATTTTCAAACACCGGAATAAATACGATGATAAAAAAAAAAATTTTAAATAATATAAAATTTTCAAACACCAAAATAAATACGAGTATTTAAAATAATTTTCTGTTATTTTTTTATTTTAAAAATATTAGTATATTTATTTAGTTCTCACTATTGTACTGCACAATGATTCTTCAATCAAACTATTCAAATAATAATCAAACAAAAACACTATTTCAACAATGCACAGTGTATACACATCGAAGTTTTCACTAAATCCATTCAATTTAACTTATAAGATATACACAGCACTATAAGTCAGCTGTATAGCTACAGATGTACTGCTATAAGTATGTCGGTGACGCGAAGGCAGGAGATTTCACCCATCCAAAAAGTGTCTAAGGCGAACAGCACACTGCGCGTACGTCAGTCAGAGCATGTCGGTGACGCGAGCTCATAAGATTTTCCCCTACCAAAAAGTGCCCAACGTCGCTAAAGAAGTTTTCACTTCAAAAATCATTTCCCGAGTTGTTTAAATCGTAAATGATTCCGAATGTTATGTATTTTGTAATATTTGAGGAAACATCTATGAAGGCTTTAGAAATATTGCTTTATCTACAAACTACTTATAAGTGCTTTATATGTTAAATATATTTTAGAACATATAAAAAGAAACCGTAGAAAAAGAAATAAAGCACAAAGACATTTCGTGGCGATCATTTATAAAATATACAGAATTCTTCATTTTAGTTCAATTTTTTATTGCCTTAAATACTATAGAATACGTATGAATGATATACCGTAGATTCCGTCGTATATAAATACGACGGAATCTACGGTATATAATTGGTATATCACTCACCAATACGTTTAAATTACCCTTTTTAATCGTTACGTAATTTCGCTGTAGAACGCACACCTTTTTTTACGAAGAAATCTGAAATGTATCTAATCATGTGTAATGCTCTTCTTTTGAAGTCTAGAAATAGTCTATGTAAGGGTAAATGATGATGATGATGTCGTGTCCATGACGGGACCAAACCAGACAGTTCCATGGGCCCAGATGACTGTCTTCGCAATCGGTTCGATATTATCCACATAGAGATTTCTTAACTAAAGCAGGAACCCTATTTCTTTAGAGTAGCAAGAATGGCTGGACAGTCAAAAATAAGAGCAGGTGTTAGATCTGAATCTCTGAACAGTTATCACAATTCCTATAATTTCTTCTACCAATCTTTTAGACCTTTATTCTTCTGTAATGACTTGTCCTTAGCCTAGTAATGATCTTTGTTATACGGCGGTCTTCACTTATATTACAGAGTTGAGGCTTTACAGAAATTGACTTCTCTCTCTCAATTTGAAATTTGCGACAGCATTTGCGTCTAATAAGGGCAACGTTGATACAGTTGTCGTTATTCAGATTTCTAGCCTCTTTCCCCAGTTTATCCGCATTTTCATTGCCTGTAACATCAACATGTACAGACAACCATTAGAGAAAGTAAACTTTATTAGACTCATGTAATCTAAACAGGTGAGAGTAAATCTCTTCAATAATCCATGAGCCTCAATTTAGAATCACCTGGTGGGCTGCTTTTAAATAAAAAAAAAAACGATGAGACCTTTAAACTGTTATAGATTAAGGAGAGTCTCATACAAATCAACAGTCTCAATTATTGGAGGGGGGGGGGGGTAAATTAAAGCATTAAATGAAATTAAACCTCACATAACTGACAAATAATTTTAAAATGTTGTATATCCAACAATCTAGATGATGGTTATTAATTTATGGATCAGAGTAGCAGTGATGGTGAAAAAATGAAACAGATTTCGATGATGTACATGAAGATGTAACGGAAGACGGATATGATTATTTTTTCAATTCCTACTATTAGCTCACACACTCTCTCTATATTTATCTTGTTCAAATTTTCAATCGTTAATAAAAGGAATTTTAAACCACTCAATTGAGCTGAAATTTTATATACACACCAATTCTGAATGACAATACAGTAATTTAATTATAATTAATAAAAATAAATTGATTAAAACTAATTATTCAAAGAATTACAAATACAGTCTTGTTGGCATTATTTTTGGCGACTTAGTGACCATTTTGGGAAATTGTGTCAAAACTTGAAAAGGTGTTTTTCCCCTCACATTTTAAAGCGCCCATTTGGGCTAAAATTTCTATACACTACTGAGTTTTGGGTAACAGTATGATAATTTAATTATAATTAATTAAAATTATTGACTGAAATTAATTTTTTAAAGAATTACAGATACAGCCACATTGGCTTCATTTTTAGCGACTTGAATCAAAACTTTAAGAGATTTTTTCCCCTCACATTTCAAAGTAATCAGTTGAACTGAAATTTTATATACACGATTGTTTTGGATGAAGTACGATACTTTAATGATAATTAATAAAGATTAATTGCTACTTAATGTTGTGATTCTGTCGTATGTATATAAATATTTTTATTATAATTGTAACTATTTAATAAAAAGTAACTAAAATAATTTTTTTTTGTCGATCTAAGTAGGAATTGACTTAAAAAACTTTTTTTATACATTACTTGTTTTATTTTGTCCAATATGAAAGTTCTTTAATATGTCATTTGTTATAAATAAACACACTTTAGTTACATGTAGAAATCTAATTTCTCTTATGCTCATCTTTTCTTTATTTTTAAAGCTATCGTTGTTATACGCGGTGTACGTCTACCCTTAAACTTTGATCTTGTTTTTTGTGTCAAAAGTGCGCGTCATACGCCGTATTATACGGTATCTATAACAGTTTAATATACTTAAATACTATAACAGTTGACTTTAAAATTGTATAATTTAATATTATTTTTATTTAAAAAATTTCAATATGTGTCCAACGTCTTCTTTTTTGTTACATACTTCATTAATAAATATATACATTAAGATTTCGCTATATATAACAGACAAGGAGTTAAAAATATCTCTCATATTTATCTTTTCTTTAGTAATTTTAGTTAATATAACCATGCTTTAAAAACAAAACTCATCTAAAAAGCAAATTTATATTCGATAAAATCGATATATACCATACATACCACAACATTAATTCTTTACCACTTTCTTATCATCGTGTACCATTCCTAAAGGACAATTTCTTTATACCCTCAGTGTAACACTGCGTAATGATCTTGTTTGCCGAGTCTGTAAATAAGATCAGATTCAATGTAGTGAATCTGATCTTATTTACGAATATATTTACAAGACGGAGAAATAAATGTAGCACAAATTTTCTTAGAGGCCAAGACCTAATAGCGCGTTCCTCCATTTAGCAGCTGTTACCATACAATTGGCATACAAGTTTCGAAACAGTTGGTTATCCCGGATTTCATTCCGATCTCGCTTAGTGGACGCATCTGGGACCATTGGGGGATATTGATCACGTCTGCGTAATCAGGAGATATAGTGTTCCGTAGTCAACTGTCAGGTTGGGTCTCCTTGTCTTGTTTTTGTAAGGACGAGTTTCATTTTTCTTGCTGCTTTTTCGGTAATTTTTCTTGGCTGCGATGTCTTGCAAATAGGAATGGACTAGAATCTTGATGGGGAATTAGTAAGTTATTTAGATAAAGAAAAGAAGAGAGAGAGAGAGAGGAAACTGCACAATCTGAAACTCGCTTTTGCTAAAGTTAATTAATTCTTTTTGTTTTATTGTAGTCTGTTCTACAGATTCTTCTTGAAAGTTTGCAGAAATTGTAAGGACGCTTGTGTTTTTCGGTATATTGTCGGCTTAGAAATCGAGATGGAAGTTTATTTGTAGAAAGTATAACAGTTAAGATATATGATCGTTGAAATTGATAAGAATAAATAGATTGAGAGTTAGATCAGATATTTCACGTTTCAACTTGTACCTTACATCCCTCATTTATATTCAATGTATTGTGTTAATGCAAAGTAAAGATTGCTTATCTTATTATTTTCAAGCTGAAAACTGTGCATACCTTCGTGTGTCCTGATTGTAATAATAATTAAGCTCTTTATCTGATTTACTAAGTGCATCTCGCTTGAACTCGGGAAAACTTTCTTAGAAAGTTTTCGAATATTGTCCGTGGGAATTTTCATAAAATTATTTTATTATAAAGAAATTTTATTTTTGGATATGTGTGCGGAACTTTTATGTTAGAGGAATAGAAAATGTTGGATTTGTCGTAAACGCTTTCGTAAATGGGAAACGGTTTCTTAAATTTTTCTCTCTCATGAAGATTTATCTCGATTATTTATATATACGAGAATTTATTGTTTCCTTAATTTAAAGTTATGATTATGCAACTTATTTAACTCTAAGCTATTATACTCATTTCGCATAATAGTTCAGTAAAAATGCGTGTGTTTGTCTGTCGCGTTAATGTTGTAGATTACTTTTTATCATTTTTATAGTGAAGTAATTCATGTGATCAGATTTAGGATTTCTTCCTGCCAGCCGTTTTAGATTTGTCGCCGTAATATTAATTAATGCAAATTTTAATTACCTTTTAAAATTTGGAATATTATATTCATCTTAATGTAAAAATATATACATAAATATAAATATATACATCTTAGTGTAAAAAAATATATTCTTATTACAAATATATATATAAATTTCTTTATAAGTGCATTCATCCAATTTGAAAAATTATACTTGAATTTTTTTTAAAAAATCAAAATATCAGCGGACACGAAGGCTATTATTTTCCGCAGATTTAACGTGCATGGTAACCTCCACACTTCGGCCACGAGTTCGAATCCATATCCAGTCGGTTATCATAGCCATGCTTGGGAGCTTATCACTTTGGAGTGAGGGTGGGAGTCAATATATACGCCGCACTGTTCAGCTACTCAGGGCAAAGTACTTCGTAATTCTGAACCATGTTTAAGTGACGAGGATGACACCTGAGCTGACACCCCCTTCTCCATTTTCCACACCCCACCAACGGGAGGACGTTTGAGCCTCGGCAGATTTAACGTGCATCGCTCCTCTATACGATGGGTCTTCAGCGGTACTAGGCTTGAATTCATGACACGCCGGCCACGAATTCATTATCATGGTTATTAGGCTACTGTAGCCCCTATGGAGGTGGAAAGTTTCAAAATTTTTATTTGCAGAAATAATCATCTTATGAAATAATGCTCTTTAGAAACAATTCAATCATTCTTGTTAAGAGACCAGACCAATGGATCATTTGCTGCCTGCAAACGGCCCCATTTGTATTGTATACATTTATACATAAAATAACACTAGGAAACCTGTTATATTTATATTGTAACATAATTAGGTACAGTAACGTCCATGTACGTGAGTGCATGTAATTTGCTTAATCATACTAATTTTTATTGCTATTAATATCCTAAAAGTGTGTGTTGATTAAGCATAAATATGCTTATAGTAATTTAAAGGAAAATGTGTATTTTTAAGTCATTGTTTAAGCCAGTAAGAGCCGCACACTTATTTAAACATTTGAGATTTATGCTAAATAATTAGGCAGAAGTCACACAAGTGTTAAAAGTTGTATGTAACTTGTTTGGTTTCGATGAAGAGTCACATGAAACAAATCTGTTATAGGTCAATTTATCTATTGAAAGCAAAAACCCATCACAACGTTTCCCAAAACAAAAATATGGGAAAATGACTACGACCTTAGGAAGATTTAAAGGGTTTATATATATTAAACAATGAATGGTGAAATATTTAAAGTTCCATTAAACACCAAAGGAGAATGTCTTTTTCCTACATCTATTGTTCAGCAGGTCTCAGCGTCCGTCCTAGTGATTTCCCGTGCAGAGCCTTATCGGGCACTATTGGCGGGGTGTGACGTCAGTGGGGATTGCTCCACTGGACGTAACAGGGGGAAGGTGATGCGATAGTGCACATATCCAACCCTTCAAAAATATTCCAAAAAATGAATTTATAAAAGAAATAAATAATAATATACATGTGGGGTTATGGCACCGAGTTCTAGGGGTATTTAAATTGATGACACTGCTTTTAAATAAGACTAACGTTTAATGTGGAGACTTGTTACAGGACTACACACTACTACACAGATATATGATTAATAACGTTTAGACTTCCTCTTGCATTCAACAATGGTTTCTCAGTCTTGTATTCACATCACAATTATCATGCCACACAATTCACATTGGTAACACACGTAGTTCAACGATGTTTATGGAATTCAGGTGAGGCATGGGTGACCTTCGCGTCACACCACTTCTAGCATAGGATAGCTGGTCCCTTCTCGGCCAGTACCCGGTTGTTGCCTTTTTCAGCAGCGTTGGCTCTCAGACCTCCTCGTCGAGACCGCTCGCTCACTCTCTAACCTCATCTGCCCCGTTCGCTCGCTGGTGGCTCGCGTCGCCAGCGCCCTCTAACGTGCAGTCTATGTGGAAATCCCCCCCATATATATATATATATATATATCAGGATCATTCGAAAACAAAGCAGGGTCTGAATAACTCTTATGATAAACAGATACAAAATATTTAAAATTATGATGCTAGCAAGGTAATTAGCTTTAGGATAGGACCTCGTAATTCTGGTCTAGATTTAAATGTTGAGGTCAACACGCGAGCAGGTACGAAATTTTTCTAGTTCCTACATCATACTACGTAAGGATTTCGAAATCCAACGCCGTTTAACGTGCAAGAGCATCTTGTTTTCTCGCAAGACACTAATTCTGTAATGAAATAGACGTGTTGCTGTTGTTGCCGTGTGGGATAAAGTGCAAAGGTGGTAAAAGCAAAACATAAAGATATAATTAAATATTTCTAAAGGCATGAATCACTGCCGTGGTAACATCCATGTCACGATCCGAGTATAGAATGTCCATGCTGCTGTCATTGTCCATTTTAAAAAGTGCACAAACAATGGAAGGGCTGTTAAAAAGATGTTTGGGATCCAGTTGCACGCTTGGGCATTCCACATATGATCTGGAACCATCGGGCAGAATCTTTATGCCCTTAAAAGGCTTTGTCCTTAGTCTAGTTACTGTTGTCGTAATTTCTCTCGGCTATAATTTAGTTCTGGCAGCTACAGTTTTTGTCTTGGGTTAGAGCACAGCTTTGTTTTGCGACTGCGTTGGCATCAAAGACCGTAGTAGAGGAAGTTACAGGCTTAAGTGTTCTGGCTTCATTGGCAAGGCAATATGCCATTTCGTTCCCTTCGATGTCAACATGGGCCGAGTTTCACTGGAGGGTATATGATTTGTCTAATGCACCAATGGGGAATAGAAGAGAATTGATTTCTTAGATGAGCCCCATTTTTCCTTCCTTGATAAGAGGAAAAATAGATAATATTAGATAATGGGTAATAATAGATAATGGAATAGAGGTGATAAATTATCAAATTAAGTAAAAGCGCAGATTTAGACGTGTTAAAGTTGAAAATTAGTTATGAATCGTAGCAATGCTTTATTATATAGTTAATAGTTTTCACTAAATATTTCCAGTTTTTTATATTTGGCAGAATGGCCAAAGACAATTTCGGCTTAAGGGGGGCACATAAATTTTCGAAAACTTATTGATGTTTACTTTTTTACATTTTCTAAAAGTACAAATATTTCTGTTTAAAATGATATATGATATGAGAAAATTCCATAATTAGAAGTATTTTTATTAATTTTTTTAATGAAGCTACTCCTTGACGCGCGTCAAATGAGCCCTGCTTGGAGCACTCATGTTTCCCCTTGTATAAGTTTCTGATGAACACGAATCCACATGATTTTCAAGTGGAAAAATTAGAGTTTATTGGACTTATCCAAACGTTTATGGGTACACGTCTCTTAGATCTTAAAAGCGAAACAATGAAAAAAAAAGTTAAGCGATGGAAAAAGCCTAAGAGGTCGTAACCGATTCACCGACTTTTTAATATCAAAAATTCAATGGTATTATAGTGTGGCTATTAGAAATAATATCAATGATCTACACAGCATGCAAACTGCTATTTGGGCTGTTTATTTTCATCTTCTGTCTCCAAACGAGAGCCCTCAACATGGACTGTGTCCTCCGATTATAAATGCCTGATGCAAGTTTCAAAAGACAGAACCCGAATGTAATGAAATGCTCTATCATCATAAACACATACACCACAATGAATTGAATGAAGCTAATTTTTAGAGATCTAGATGATCCTATGTTATTAAAAAATGTTTAGATGTAAAGACCCAGAACCCAAATGAGTCATTTAATAACACCAAATGGTCACCGTCAGTGATTCCAAGATATACATTTGTGGATTTAAAAACTCTAAAATTAGGGGTAAATATGTCTATTCTACAGTTCAATATGAGTCATGTAGCAAAATTTATGATCTTAAAACATTGTGATATTGAACCAAGTTATAAATGTATGCCATGCTTCAAAAAACTAGATACACGTATGATTCGTGTAGCCGAACGAAAGCGTCTTGAGACTAAAAAAAAGGTAAAATTGTTAAAAATAATGAAAAAAAGAAAATTAGAAGGGTCTTTTGTATGAGTAGAGAGTAAAACAAATGCTTAATCTACTTCTGAAAAGTACTAAAAAAAGTAAATGCTCAAAAAATTACAAATTTTTACTTTCTAGCCTGTTTTCTCAAAATGTAATATTTTTCACTTAATGTACCTTTTCTCAAAAACTACTAATCATATAATGCTCAAACTTTCCGTGAGTAAACTTTCAACATGTTTACACATTTTAATGGAGGGGATTAGATATGTATAGCAAACTTTTTCAGATATGACTTTTTTAAACTTAATTTTAGAGGAAAAAAATTGGACAATTATTAAAAAATTCATAATTAATTTAATTTTTAACAAAATGACAAAAATTATCATTAAAGTGCTTTCGATAATACACATAATCTACCGTAAAAATGTTATTTATGAGAAATTAGTAGTATCTGAGAAAAAGGTACATAAACTTATGCAATTTAACATGGGCTCCTATGAACGTGCCGGACCCTTTAAGAGAGTTTCTATAGAGGGATAATGACTAGTGTTTTTCTACATCCCCTACTGCCAAACAATCACACACACACACACACAATCAAGAACCTATTTCTTCTTATATCATCTCCCTCACTCTAGCTTTATTATAATAAATACAAATAACTGTCACCTCAACTCATTCCAATGTTATAAAATTGACAACCATCCTTTTCAATATTTCGGCTTTCCATCAGAAACACGAGGAACATTTTACCAATATTAATTATTGTCTGAAATTTGAAGTTTCCTTTCATTTACACACACCTGACGGACATGCTACAGGCATTACAATGCATCAAATTAGTTTTGGAACGATACATCAAATTTGATTTCCAGCAAAACCGTCATTCATTTATCATACGAAATGCAATAATTGAAAACTCATGAAGCTGAGGCTCATGTCACGCAATTTTAACGGAGAATGTCTTTCTTGATCAATAATTGTATTTCCGGGTCAAGCTTTGCGTTTTAATTATTCTGAAATTAAAGCAGTTTTGAATATTTTTTTTTTATCGGTTTTGTTTTTCACTTCCGTGTGTGGCAACGAGCATGTAACTTGAGCTCAAAATCGATTTATCTTGAAATAACTCCAAAACTACTTTTTGATATCTTGATTTGTTGTGTTCAGCTTTGTGTATTGTTGATGGCTTGTTTTAATTAAATGTTTGGCTTAGGACGTTGATTAATAAAGTCTTGTGTGGAAATTGAATGGTTGAATAGGGATTAGATTTTAAATTACCAAATTACAAAATAGGGTTGAGGGTCTCATCATCCCTCAAATCTTTTTCGGTATTTAAATTAGAAAAGCTTCTATTTAGATCAGGGATTGGCAACCTATGGCACGCATGCCACGTGTTGCACGTAGTGCAATTTTCAGTGGCTCTTTGCCCTCCTCTACAAATTTATCAATATTTCAGTGGATGGAAGTTGATAAATTTGTAATGGACCTTATTGGACAAACTTTTTTTAGAATTATGGACATTTACGGAATTACAAAAAAATCTTAAAGATAATTCTAAAGACTAATTTACAGCTATTTTGTAACTTATTAAATCTCATTTATGGAAAAATTTAATTGTTTATAGAGAGAAAATTGCATGTATTCTGCTTTCCGCTTTTGCTTCTACATATCTAAGGGAAAAAAATATATCTTCAAATGAAAAATATTTCGGTAGGCAAAGAAATTTTTAACAACAGAACGCTCAGAATCGTGTCAAATTAAAAAAAAATTCACAAATTATTTCCATAGTTTTGAGATATGAAAATAGAGTTGGTTTGCATTAAAGTTTTTATTTATCTTTTTATTTAACTATGATGAAGGGAAATACTTATATTTTATGTTGTTAATTTCTTATTTTAATAAATATTTTTTAAAAATAATAAATATTTGTATCTTTTTTTATTTTTGGTGAAGAAATGAATATATTTTATGTTAAAAAAATATCTTTAAATTATACAAAATTAATGCATTGCAAGACTTCAAATCTATGTTATTAACTTCTATTCTCTAACTCTGCATGCATTATTACGGGAATCGAAATCTTTCAAACATATCCTACTGTGTGGCACGTTGAATCCTATTGGTAGATTGGTTTGGCACGCCAGAGCTAAAAGGTTGCCGACCAGTGATTTAGAGGATACGTATTACATTCATTTAGAAAATTTTGAGGTACATCAGACACCATAGAAGGGGGTACACCAGGATATTTGAGAAAATTGCGTCGGACTCACATTCTATGTAGTTTCCGATATCCGATTAAGAAAAATATGCTAAAATTTAGAAGAGAAAAAGAAATTATTTTTACTAAAAAGGTAAAAAATGGGTAAAAATTGACAAAAAAGTTACATAAACGCGGTCCATTCTGTACCGAAAGTTTATGAACAAATTTTCAATGTTTAAATTCTGATGTGTTGCTACGTTATTCATTTTTGAAATGACTTTCGGGATAAGAGATATTTTAATGTTTACGAAAACAAGAGCACTACCTTAGTTATGATATGAAATTGCTTAAAAAAACAGTGATTATATTCACACAAGGGACTGTAAGTTTTGTAATAAAACGGTGATTGATAAATCTGAAGGTTAAAACACTTCTACTATTATACAGAACATACACAAAAAATTTCAGTTAATTATTTTCAAAACTTTTTCAGCAATTGCTGGCCCCGTTTGAGTATTTAAAAAAAAGCCCATTTCGAGTAAAACGTGTTTTAAAGTATGTCATCTTGCTTAAAGTAATGCCATTCGCTTTTACTAAAACACTTATAGTTTTTGTTCTAGTGAACGTAAAATGATAAATTTTTTTTTAATAAAGCTATAAGACAGTTTATAAAATAAAATCATAAAATAATTTGTCAATTTTTGGCAAAATTTGCAATTTTAAGGTAGTTGTATACCTTAATTACTGCAAGGATGGAGATTCAGATATTTTTCAATGAATTGTTTATTTGCTACAGTGTATTACGCAAACAGACTCTGAAAGTAAACAAATCGTACATACAATACTTTTTTATTTCTAAAGACAAGCAAATATTAATTTTACACACACACTGTTAAAACTGACACTATTTTTTTCTTTTTAAATTTTACACATCCTTGTTAACAATCAAATAGGGAAAATTCTTCATAATCACATACCTGTATGTAAGATAAATTTTAATTTATTTAACTAGTTATTTAATTTTAGTTATATTGTAATGTGTCAAGGTGCCATCTCATCAAGGCTTAAAGTTTTGGTGTCATTCTGTAAAATAACACCTTATTATTCAAATGTCATGTAGAAAGAAAATCTTTAAAACTCCAATGGCTTTTAGAAAAATATTCAAATAACTTAATCATTGCTAAAAAAAATTTTAAATAAGTTACTAAAATTAAAGGTAATAATTAGATTAAGGATGACACGTCAGCACATGTGATTATCTTTTCAAAAATAAAATGAAATAAATAAATAAAAAAAGCAAATTAAGTTATTAGCGATTCTAAAATCTTTTTCACACTATTCGATATAATTATGCAGACTTTTATAAAATAACTCATTTTATCTTTATTTTCACTGACACATTCTAAAATAAGAATGAAATTATCCTGAAATGAAAATTTCTCATTCAATTTCCTATTTAAAAAATGATTTAACTTCTGGGTTTGTAGAAAAAAATTAATGCAAATTGCAATTCGAAATTCAATCAAAGTTAAGATTCAACAAAATAAATTTTGTCCATCTGCAAAAAATTGAAACTATTTCAGTTAAAAATTTTAAAATCAAATAAAAAAAAATGCACTGGGAAATATAAAAAAAAAATGTGTGTGTCCTCCCTTCGGGTATTTGTATAAAATTCAACTTCTCGTAACATCAATATTCGAAATCCAATAAGTGTAGACATGTAGCGTTCTCAAACACTTCGCACTTCTTAAATTCAGTAAAATTTGCTTCAAACCAGCTGTTAGATCTCAAGTGTACTTCTTTTTCATGAAGGAAGGAAAAAAGTTCTATTTTTCCAGTTTCGTTTTAAACATATCTTTGATCTTTATTCGAAAGATGTCTTTATTTTTCTAGCTGTCTGGGCAAGTTTCCACTTTAATAAATTTCATTGCTAGAGAAAATGATACTATTTCGAATGAAAGAACATTATTTATATTCAAAGAAACTGTATATGAACAAAGATGTTTCTTTTATGTAATTTATGAGTAGTGTTGAGTGGATTATATTTCATATTTTATGTTTGTCTAGGAAATTCCTTTTGGTATCGAATATGTAAAACAAGAGAAAATTTTTTTTGGAATTGATTATGTAAAGTAAGGCTTCACACAGCGTCATGGAGATGATTTCATGTTTCTTTTAGTTATTTGAAGGTTAAATTTTCATGTTTCCAGTATTTAAAACACTAAATAAATTTTATATTATTTTGCACGAATAAAATGTAAAGCATGTTATGTTTTCTTGTGTGCAGGTATTGCAACATTTTTTTTTCTTTATGCATACAACTAGAAAGAAATATTGATTTATTTTAAAATCACTTCAAATAAAACCTAGAAAATTTAGAAAGTATTACAATATTTTCAGAGCTTTTTTTGAAGTGCTATACGTTTTTTTAAAACCCTTTATAGGGCCATGAAAAATATGACTTCTCACCCAATTTTATTAAATTTTTAAATTTCGATAAGCAGCTATTTTCCTATGAATGATTCATGCAGTGGCGTAACGGAGAAAATTAGCCCCATCCCCCTGCAAAGTCAGTTTTTGGGCTCCACTCAGGATTTGACAAAGAATCAAAGAATATGTACTTAGCGTCAGTTACGGGAGTTGCAATGGTATAAGTAACGCCACTAGATTCATGCTGCAAAAACTTCGGCTAGTACAACATCTGATCTCTGGATTTTCAAATCGTGAATGCAAAGGACCTGTAAATTACCACAACAACAGAAAACTGTTTCGGATGACATGCGATTGACTAAAGTTGAGACCTGTATGCTAATTTTGCAAAAAAAAAAAAACATATAGACGTTTCCATTTGTGATCTCCAAAACACATGAGAACAAGATTGTTTGCAATGTCACATTATGTTGTGATCGCACAAAATATATGTAATTTATGATTCCTTTTGCAGGTTTTAGTATTTGCAAATTATATTTTATTTCTGTCATGTAATACGAAATAAATCATGAATACGTCGAAAGAAATGCAAAACATAAATAATTGTAATATACAATAAATAAAAATAAACCTTTGAATAGATCCCAGTGGGTGGCAGGAAGCATATTTCCAGTGGCGTAACGTGCACCCTCGTATTGCGGGGGAGGGGGCAGGGATTCTAAGGGGCCCAAAGCCTGACCGACCGTAAGTCAATCTGACTTTGCAGGGGAGCTCTAATATTCTCCCTTACTCCACCGCATACTTCTCACCACAAAAAATGCTCTTACAAAGCAAACTAATTTTAGGTAATGTGCTAAATGAATTCCTTTTTTATACATCGGTCTCAATTCCAAAATTTTTTAATATAATATTGCTAGAAAAAAATTGTTCTATGTAGAGTTAATGAAATTAACCTGCGAGATTAAAATTCCGTAATGCAAAATAGTGATGTCTGAAGCGAAATTGTTTTTATACAATGAAACATTTTTTAGAACTATTTTTCGAAGCAAAACATACTGGTTTTTATAGCAATATAAATTTGTTTTTCTAAAAATCTTTTTCCTCAAAAAACTTTCTATGTTAACTGAAGAATTAAATCTTAACTTTAAGGAATCCCCCCCCCTTCCGCTGCACTTTTAATATTCCAATGTTTATTTCTAACAAAAATTATTTTGTTTTTGTTCGTAATTGTTTTTAGATTAATATTCTTTTAAAAATCAACAAAAGTTTATTCGGTAATTTCTATCATCATCATCTCACTGTAACATGATCGCACAATATTTTCCTAATTAAACCATCAACCTCCTCCATTCCACCACGTAAATCACGACCCCCCATTGGTTCTGGACCATTTCCTGTACCAAACCAAAAATAGAACTGCAATTAAAAAAAAGTACTCAAAGGGTGGCAATGAGTAATAAATTCCCACCGACCTCTACCACGTGATCACCCCTTTCTGTCCAAATCCGGTGATGTCATCTATGCACCTGGGGACCCATTCAACCCAGTGTGTCGTTCACACTTCCTGCACTAAGAAGCCTCCTTTTATGCACTAAAGGCAGCACCTCTAGCGGCGCTTCAAAGAGGTTGACAATTATCAGGAGTTAATGACTCAAACCGAAATTGGAAGCGTCATTTACAATGTAAATGGGTAAGCAGGTGTGTGGAGTTAATAATTTAATGTGCGGATATCTTTGGTGAGGTGAGTCACTGGAGAGTTAAAATATGCCAAGGCACGGAATTTACTTTAGTAAAGCTTTGGTTAAATGTGAGAATGGATAATCTGTTCCTCAAACTATGTACAAAATGATTAAAAACTGTTTTTATAATAAAATTGGATTGGTTCTCTCTCTTACGGATATTCTTGATAAGGGGACTCAAAGGCAATGTTGAAGTGGTATTCCAAGAACTATTTTAACGACTCTTTTAGAAACATATCTAATACCTTGAATAATCAGAAAACGAAAATTTTGCAGGGGCTTTTTCTTGAGGAATATGATTATCTTTTAACTTCGAATTTAAGTATACATTTAACGAAAGTATATTTTTATATGTTTTGCTCATTTCAATGGTTGTATAATGATTTTTTCTGGAACTCAGGAAATTTGTGCGAAGCATTTTTTTTAGCTTATGCAACATAGTGTGAGTAGTGGCAGCGTGTAGATTATTTTTTCATGAAGAAGGCAGTATTAAATCAAAAATTGTTGATTAATTTCTCACCCACATTGATAGTACAGAACGTCACATACATTTACAAACACTAAAAAGAAACCTTTAAGATTTTTAAAGCTATATGTTCCGAAATTCTGTTTCACACCTCACACACAACATCTCGCTTTCTTTTCCTCTCCTTCTCAATGTTGCCATTCCGCACTAACTAAATTCAGCGTTTCTGTTTCGCCCTCTCACCAAAAGAGGCTAGTTTTTCAGTCCATTAGTGAGCCTCCAGTCCTTTAATGGGCTAATCCTTCAGTCCTTTACACTTAGTAAACAATGTGAATATTAGTTACTCTATTCAATGGGAGACATTTAATTTAGTTGCTATTAAACGAAAATAGATTCTATTAAAAGCACACTATACGAGCATAAAATGAAAAGCGACAGACCTAAAAGTTATTATTCAAATGGGACCCCTAAATATTACGAGGTCCTGTCATCTGACGTCGCCCCGTCAACCTATGACTGTGAAAAAAAATCCCGCTCCCCCACAAGCCGGAGTGTAATTCGAGGATAAAAGGGTTTTCCACCCCACCACAGAAAGTGAGAAAGGGAGTCTGTTGAAAACACCAAAAGAGAACGGTTGTGTAGTCTCCTCCCTCACAAATAACATACTCTGAGCTAATGAAATAATCAATCTTATGAATACCTTCAATTTCAATGTATGTACTGTTGTTTATAGCAGTGGCGTAAATTTACAAAATTTTTAATTTCTAACCCCCACACTAGCATTAATTTTCTCAAACGTCATAACACTTACAACCTTTAATGTGTCCTTGTCAACGATCCGATGTGTAGCGAGCACGCCACTGAATACAGTGACGATTAATACACAACTTAGTAAGTAGTAGACCATTGCACCGATTACTCTTAAGTGTCCGACAGTCAAGTACATTTGCAGTGGTACATGGAACATTTGATTTGGAATTGTACCGAATGGAGAATTGTTTTCAGTGTTGAGTCCCACTTGGAATTGTGCACAGATATCTAGAGCAACGGTCATCTAGAGATGTCATCCTCGTCACTTGACCGTGTTTCAAAATTGTGTGGTCCGTCGTCAAAAAACACTTTTGCTGCTTTACAATACTAAATGAAATAAAATAAAAAAGCCACTGAAAAATTTTATTCTGATATATATTTATTTTGAAAAGCTTGATTAATCAGTTCATAAGTTCCTTTTTACTATTTAAGGAATTTTGAATAAAATTGAATCCAAACTTTTTGTTTTTTATAAACAATATTAATTTTTGTAGTAAAATTTGTGATTAAAAAAATTTATTCTGTGTAGAAAGGTCCTTAGGATATATAATAAGGAGCTATTTACTGTTGAATAATTTTGTTTATATGTTTAAAAGCTTTAAATACATTTTGGTTTGAAAATAATAATAAAAAAAAACTAATTTAACTTTAAAATGTGAGTAGAAGCAATTGTGCTCTAGAATTTCTTTTCACAGGTTGTATAGTTATATTTAAAAAATTATTAAATTACTATTGATCAGCAGAATAAGCAATATGTGAAATAACTTTAAGATTTCGCTTTTAGAAAAGAAAAAAAAGTAGGGTCCTCTGCAAAATACTTAATAAATTCCCTATAAAAGTCCTTATTCGTGAAGTATCTATTTTTACGAAAGCTAAAAGTTTTCTGAAACATTTCAAATTATCAACGGGTAGTAATGAATTGATTTAAAAATGTTTCATGAGTTATAACTTATCAACTAATTTAACCCAGAAAAGAGAAATTTACTTTTCTAACGACTCGTTTCGTATCTAAATACTCTGTTTCGCTTTTGGATTTACTCCAAGAAAAGTCGAATTAAATCTTCCTTATGATATATTTTGAAATAGCACTCAACTCTTCTGTGAGAAAGAGCTTAGAGTACAGTTGTGCACATTAAACCCAGTGCTCAGTGAAACATGAAATCATAATTCTTTATTTATACCTGCGTTAGGGCAAAAAAAAGGAACGAAAAGTGTGACAAAACGACGTGGAAAATCCCAGGTGTTACTAAAAGTGCATAAAACCCGTCGAGATGAAACGCTGGAGTATATTTCAGCAGCATTTATGCAAACATTTGTTTTTAGTTTAAGAGACTTCTAATTTCGAATAAGATGCTAGAAATAAAAGAACTAAAAACAACAGAATGGAATAGGCTTAGCAAGAAATTCGTGTTGTGTGTGTACTTTTCATAAAACAAACACTCATGTTAAAATACGGCTCGCTCTCTTTCGAACACCTGAACGGTAAAGCGAAATAATTATTTAAAAGAAAAAGACGTGAAATTTAATTAAATGCCCTCGAAGACTCTTTATACGTAAGGCGCCTTTAAAAATTCTCTGCCATTTTTTATTATTTTTTCGTGCAAGACTTCTTTTCCGAAATTGTTTGGGAGTAGTAAGATATCTGATCGTCGCGTTGTGAGTAACTCAGAGCTAGGAAATAAATACCACCACTATTTGGTCTTAGAAAGCTCGTAAAAGTGCTCAGTAAATAAGGTTTCTGGTTAACTACTCCTAAACTTTCTTTCCTTTTATCTTTACTGCTCTTTTTAAAAACATTCGCTGCGACATTTTTTTGTTGGTTCTTTTTACATTTCGTCCGTACTTATCTCCGCATTTGGGACAAGATATAAAACTGGAAGTAATTGGATTAAAGACCGGTTGGAATTAAAAGTGAAAAAAAAGGCCTCCCGAAATGAGTTTTCTTCTGATAAATTAGCTTAAAGACGTTATAACGAGAATTCTGGAGATTTTAAGGCAGTATTCCCGAGATACTTTTAATTCTTTTCTACGACTGATTAAATTAGTCTGTGATAAAATCCTGTATCTTATATTAAAAATTTAAAATTTTATGTGTTTCTCTTCTAAGTTTTATTAAACCTTGTATATTTTTGTGGGATGGAGGCAAAGCTATCTTTATAATGTGCCTTGCAATATTAGATAAGTTTTATAAAACGCATTTTACTAAAAAAAATCTTTTCGAAGATATTTGTGTTTTAAAAAACGAAACTATTGATTACTTTGCTTTTTAAAACTATTCAGGAAAAAAACTATTAAATCTTGATTTAAATTTATTGCTGGGGGGAAAAACTGCGGATGTGTCTTTTAAAAATAATTATTTAAAAACAGATCTAAACTATAAATACATTTCTTATCAATTCAAGATTGAAGAAAACACTTAAGTCAGATTAAATTTCATTTATATGAAACTTTAAACTGACTAAACTCTAAAAGCAAATGGTATAAATAGCAATAGAGTTCACAAATACGAGGATCATCCGGAAAGTAAAGAACATTTGGCATAACTTAATAAAAACGAAACATATCAAGACATAAACATAAACTTTATTTTCAAAGACATATTACCGTACTATGTTTTTTAATGTAATCGCCGTAGCTGTCAAGGAGCTTATTGTAACGTGGGACCAAGTTTTCATTACCGATGTTACACTCCTCAACTGCCAAAAATGTGAATCAAGATGTCACTCTCTTCTTTTTTTTACTTGAGATCTTCATCATTTGTGAACTGTTTTCCACCTAAATATTCCTTTGGTTTCGGGACCAAATGAAAAATCCCTTGGTGATAAGTCAGGGCTATAAAGAGGATGTCCAAAAATTTTCCACTTAAGATGCTGAAGTTCTTGCTGCGCTCATGCTGGTGTATGCCGTCATGCATTGTCATGAACACAAATATTTCTTTGAAAAACAGTGTTCCAATTATCTTATTTTGGATGTCACATATAAGTCGTTGAAGTGTTCCTATAGCCCGAGTATTTTGTACATTCAGAAACGAATGAACCTGAGCTCTTTATTTTTAATGGGATTATTAATAGCTGCAGCCATTTTGAAAAGTTACGGAGCACAGATGTTCGACCGTTAGCAACAAATTTGGCTCATATTGAAGCAAGGGAAGGACTAACTGGCGCGCATGCTTTCGCGGTGGTGGGGGTGGTGCAATGCCAGGCGTGGTGTGTAATCCTTTCTTATTCTCTGGATAACCCTCGTATTATCATGTACTGTAAAAGCCAGCGTATAACTCTCACCGGTGTATAACGTGCATCGAAACATTCAAGTTGATTTTTTAAAATTTTAAAGTTTTTCGCCATATAACGTGCCCCGGGGTATATAACGCGTATCTGTACTTTCAGGCTGATTTTTAAAAAAAATTTAGATTTATTCGCCGTATAACGTGACCCCCCCTTCCCTTTTTTTTACGAAGAAACTTGGAAAGCACTTGCGATGCTTTTGTTTTATTCGATGAATTATCTCAAATTTAAAAAGAATAGTATACTTCTAGAATTACAACCCTTGTATATACGTTTATGACGAACGTCGGCTCTTTTAAATAAATAGTATATAGATATATGGAGAAGCCTTAACTTTTTTTATGCTTTTTATTTTTATTTCTAAAGCTATTGTTTTTATACCCAGCGTATAAAGCAAACCCGTAAATTTCGATCTTATTTTTGGTGACGAAAGTGCTCGTTATACGCCGGATTTTACGGTAAGTTTTAAATGTTAAAACAAAGGTCTTAGCTGTTAGGAATTTTTCAATCGAATGTTTTTCACAATTAGATTATTTTGATCTAGAACTAACTACCTGTTAAAAGTAAACATTTTTGAAATATTATTACCGTCCTTTGATGCTACTACTGCATTTAAAGTAACTGATATATCATAAAGAGAAAACAACCTATTGTAAGGGGTGTATCTGAAATTACATTTACAACAAAATTGAAAAAAGTCCGAGAAAGGGAGGAAAACAATGTGTAATTTAGTTAGCCTTCTAAGAATAATTGAACGTTTTAATCCGTTGATGTAAAAGTTTAAAGTATAAAGCTGTTCTGCCATTCTTAATATTTCAATATCTGGATCATTGACATTATATCTTTCCCTTATAATATACCATTTAATTGATTGATACTATTGAAGATACGAAGAGTTTTATGAAGCCAATTTATACTTAACTAACTCAACTAACTACTAACTTAAATGAAAACAAAATAGAGGTTAAACGTAAATTTGAAAGGAGACGTCCTTAAAGTGTAATAATCTTATATTGGGGTCGAAGTTTAAATTGCAATGGTTATCCTTTTTTCCCCTATTGAAATATCCACACAAATGAGGAACTTAAGCCAATGCAACCAAATTACAAGGATACCACACATTCAGGCTACACAAACAGATCCCAATTTTATATCTTGCATTACGTGTTATGGTACAGAAGTTATTTACTACGTTCTCGTCTTCCAATTTGATAGAACGTAGATTCAGTGGGGTAAAAATCTCATCACACACACACACACACACACACACACACAACTGAATAAAAACTAGTACTATTGACTTCTTGATTTTTTGAAAAACCTTGATTTTTTTTCGATTGATTATAATCTTATGTATATTTTATGTAAAATATAATTAAATATTTGTTATTAATAAGTAATTTTATTAATTTATGCTAATTATTCATTCATTAATTTATTTTTTAATGTTTTTTGTTCCCGAAAATCGACAAAAAATCAAAAGAACATGTTGGATGGTATATTGGAGCATGATACGAGAATAGTGGGTTTTCGACCCTGGATCCCCCCATGAAAAATTCCTGTGTGTGCTACTGATTCAGACGGACATAAATACATTCATAACATCTCATAAAATTCATCCAAGTCATTATTTTTTTAATTTTATTTTAATCAAAAATTATAACGTTAATAAATAATTCAACTATGTTTTTTAAAATGTGTTTTTTATGCTATGCTTTTATGCATCGTTTTCACTTGGGAGTCTTTGGGAAAGTTTTGACTCTAAAAAGGGTTCCAGGGGCAAATTTTGACTATCAGAAAGAGTCCGTTGGCAAATTTTAACTCTCGAAAGGGGTCCGTGTGCAAATTTTGGTACAAAATATTTAATTTTTCCACTTTCTTTGATAATATTCATGCAAAATTTAGAACACTGAATTACGCAGTATTTTTACGTTGCATTTTACTCTGTTAATTGATTTATTTTAAAATAAACACGGGAAATTTCTTTATTCATGCATCAGTTACCTTTGTTCACACGAGACGTTGAAAGACAAGAACACAATAGCTGTCAGAACTTCAAAAATCTAATTTACTTTTTATTAATTTAAAGTAAAAAAAAAACACTACACTCTTCACTTAAAAAAACTTCACCTTTCATCATATCAAACATACCATTATTTTCCCTAATCAAAACAGACGCTTTCAAATTCAGAGATCCCATTTACTTTATGCATTTAAAAACTCCATGTTTTTTCATGAAAATTGATATATGTCTCACGAGAATCACCGAAGAAGAATATTACTAGGGGAGGGTGGAATATCCTAACATGTAGATACCGTTCGCGCTCACTTCTTTGCATAAATCTTGCTTAGCGCACCAATAATCTTCTTCACTTTTAAATCTTCCTCTCCATCCTCCGTCTTAAGGAAGTCAGGAAGTACCCTAACACACGGTAAGTGACATGGCAAATGCTGATATACTTCCACCTAAATGAATTTGGACGAGCAGAACATTTGGGGAATATTACAAGAAGGGGGTACTTTTTTTACGTCGTTTTTTAACCATTTTTTATAAGCTTTTTCTCTGTGTGTACCAAAAGAGGAAAAGACAAACTGGCCCTTAAGATTTTAAGTAGCGTCTTTCATCAAACAAAATGGTTCTCGTTACAGTTAGAGTTACTGAAGGAAATATGCTGATGTTTCTTTTCTTTCTTTCTTTCTCCCTTTTTTTAAGGAGGAGAAGGTAATTTCAAACGAAATGATGTTGAGTATTGCAGAGCGACAAGGGAAAATAAGAGAGATATTAATATTGGGTACAGATGTCTTTTAAAGCTGAACATGAGAAATGTAATCGTGCATGTTAATAAATGCTTGATGGGAGAGAAGATGATATATTTTCATTTCAGTGAATTTTTGTGTGTTCTTTTCTTGTAATATTTTCTGTTTTTTTTTTTTTTTGTCATGGATTCAAGTGACATTTCATGTCTTCATTTTTTAAATACATTTTTCCTCCGAAATTTTGTTTCTTAGAAAAATAAACTTGTGACTTTGTATTATGCATTGTGTGTGAGAGAGCGCCTTATTTGAAAAGTAATTGGAAAGAGAATTTCTAAAATTTAATTTAGAATAGAGTACTGATCGATAGCAAGCGAAATAAGTATTATTTATTAAGTTCTGAAACAAATGAATATGATCTTGATATATAGAGCAAATTTTTAAAACTATCTACGTAGAATGTTATATTTTTTAATATTTAAAAAGTAAAATAATAATAAAATAAATAAATAAATAATAATAATACTGAAGTTTTTAAAAGTTTTTCTTAGAGTTGAAGTATTTATACAATAAACTATGAAGTGGAAAATAAGTTCGGATTTTGAACTTAAAGGAACATTTCTTTTTTTACACGCTTTTATAAGTTTCACTTCCATGTAACGGAATCTTTGAGCTCGATTTTTACCCACTTTAAAAGGTCAGATTAATTCAAATTTTTGCACACTTGTCAAGGACCGATGACAATACAATAATTTCTTAATTTTGTTCTATTTTCCTGATCAAGACATCAGAAATAACGCTATCCTGATTTGGCGACTAATCCCAAAAACCCACTTTTAGATTTGGCAACTTATTGCATATACCATTCTCAGATTTGGCGATTAATTCCATGTACCATTTCAAGATTTGGTGACTAATTCAATATATCATTTCAAGATTTGGTGACTAATTCCAGATTTAGTGACTAAAAGATTAAGGTGCAACCCCTAAAATCAATACACACTTGTGGTTTAGAAATAAAACAAACAAAAAAGTGTTCTTTATATGAGCAAGGGTAGATTGGGTGCGTCATCTATTTCTTACCATAATTAAAATAGTTGTCTAGTTTTTCTGACAATGGAAATAAAATAAAGACTCATGCATGGGAAAAAAATTATTTATCTTCTAACTGTTAAATATTTTTTATTTTTACAAAGCAATACGTTTAGAAGGGATGATACGAATTAATATTATAGCAATACGTTTAAAAGGTGATAATACGATTAACACTTAATATTTCTTCTTAAAACACTTTGATTTGACCTGCATCTGCAGAGACGGAATTTTTAAATGATAGTGTGAATAACTAAAAAAAAAACATGCTTTTAATGTAGATCGAACTAAAAAATTAAAAAATAAATTATAGTTAAATAAATAAAACTAAAAAACACGCTTTTATAGTGAATCGAACTAAAAAGTAAAAAAATAATTCTTAATATAAGAATAAAATGATGAACGAGAAAATTAATGTCATTGGGGTAAAGTGTGGGGTGCTCTTTATCAATTATTATAATTTCTTACTTCTATTCCGAAATGCTGAGTTAGTGTAAAAATGTAGTACAAAGCACCCCACGCTTTTACCCCAATGACATTAATTTTTCTCGTTAACCATTTTTTCTTATATTATGAATTATTTTTTTACTTTTTAGTTCGATTCACTATAAAAGCGTGTTTTTTTGTTTTTTAAAACTATAATTTATTTAATGAACTTTGATTTATAGTTTTCAAAGGCAAAGCCTAATGATCATGGTCATGGTCATGGTCACGGACTTGTGACTAACGTGTCATGAGTTGGGGACCCAGTAACACTGAAGCTCGCCGTATAGACTCGCGTGCATTTCAAAACCTCTGCACGGAGAGGTTTAAAGTTCTCCCGTTGGCATGGGAGGAAGTTCAGAGAGGGAGGGGGGGTGCCAGCTGAGGTGTTGCTTTCGTCACTTGACCATGGTTTAAAATTACGAGGTCCATCACTATTAGACCTCTTGTTGCTTTATAGAGAGAGTGCAGCGTAAATAAACATTCACAAAAGACACAGTCGAAATATTCAAGATTTGTTTTAGAAATTCGAAATTTTTTTTCTATAAAATATAATTATTTGATTTGTTTCAATTACGCTTTCATTTGAAATATTTGTATTTGATAGGAAACACGTATCATTAAATTTATCATTAATACTGATTTTCAATTCTTGATAATGATTAAGCTATTATATTACAACTTTTAATTCTACTCCAGAGAACAAAATAGCGCGAAAACTGTTTGAAAATGTATTTTTATCAAGCTAGTAAACCGTATTTTTTTTGTAAACTTTTATAAATGTTACTTACACCAGACTGACTATGTTTGGAACCGTGATTTTGCAAAAGCGCATAAATGAATGCTTTTTCAATGCCTACTATTAGCTCACTCTCTCATTATTTATATATTTATCTTGTTCAAATTTTCAATCGTTAATAAAATACTTTCTATTCATCCAATCAAGTACAAATAAATTTTTTAAAACTTGTACTGGATGGCATTTGATGTAAATGCAGTTTTTTTTCAAATATTAGTTCATGATTTATGGGTTAATTAATTAATTACTAGTTTTCGAAGCCAACTTGGATTCGTCTCCATTGTTGTAACAATGTAACTGTTAAAACAGTGACAAAAGCAGGCGTCGAAAACCGGTTTTTCAGCCAAACTAGCCAAACCAGGTGTGCATTGTTACAACAATGCAGACAAATTATGCTCTTTTTTTCAATTCCTACTATTAGCTCACACTCTCCCTGTATATATATATATATATATATATATATATATATCTTGTTCAAATTTTTAGTCGTTAGTAAAATACTTCCTATTCATCCATTCAAAGTAGGAATTTATTTTTTTTATATTACTTGTTTTGATTTTTAGTGTCACTTTTTAATTAGAATATACATATAAATTTGTTTTAAGAATAATAATCCAATAAAAATTATTTAAATGCAACTTTTTGGCAAAAAATAAAGAACGAATGACTATTTTTTAAAGCTTTCTCTTTTTATGAAAAGTACCTCTATGCCAGTAATATTTCACCAATGTATGGCTAAGACTACTAGGAACTAGGATTTTTGAAATATATAATTTAAAGTGGGCTCATTTATGTTTAAATATATCAGACTTGATAAATTTTGCCAAGAAAAAAAACACCTGGTTTTGCTTCAATTGATCGTAACTCTGAAATATGAATTTAAAAAAAAATCCAAGTGCAGGCTCTTTATAACAGTTCTAGCTATCTATATGCAAAATATTATTATAGAGGCATTTTTCATAAAAGATGAATGTTTTGAAAATGAATGTGTTTTTGTATTTATTCACCATAATCTGTAAGAGTTAGAGACTTTAATACAAATTTGATTCCAAAATCTTATTTATAACATTCCCATCCATATCTACTCAACTAAATACGTCACTCGTTTTTTCAGAACCATTTCAGATACGAAAATTAAACTCAAACAACAACATTAAAATTCAAAAACAAAACAAAATAAGGAAGACTCGTACGAAAAACGACAAACTACACCTAATTCATCCCTTGCAGACTAAAACGACAAACAACAGCATTTGAATGAGAAAACATTCCCACCTAAGTGTTAGTTTTATCATCCCAACTGTCAACTTTTACAGCTCGGAAACTGCGGATGTGTGTCTTAGGCGTTCTCAGACAGCAGTCATTACTGCAAATGACCCTGTCTGCTGACTGCTCAGCCTAACATTGCATCCGGGAAAAATCGTTAGCAGCAAAATGATGCCGTTTACTACCTGGAAAAGGCGAAAAGAACCCCCCGTTTATGTTCTGGAAGAGACGCGCAAGAAACTTTTTATGGAATTTATTGTCTAAATATTTACCTTAAACCTGTAAATACACTTGTTCGGGGTTATTTATTTCGAGTGGATTAAGTACGAATATGGAATGTATGGAATGATGGAAATAATTCGTTGTTGGTTCAGCCTAGATTTTCTTGTTGTCGCACGAGTTGAGGTGTTCTTCATAAAGGCTTTGGTCTAAATTAAATTGCTTGGTATAAAAGTGAAGTTTTCTAGATTATCTATAATAAAGTTTTTTTTCTCCCCATATTAGGAAAATGTTAATTGTAACGTATTAAATAACATAATAAATTAAATTTTACATTTAATTTTTTGCAATTGATTAGTTAATTTTTTTAAATTAAACACTCACTCACACGCACACTCACACAGTCACACGCACATGTTAATCACAGAACCAACTACCTATATCGAAAAGATGTTGTACTTTATGGAAATTTGAGAAAAACAAATATAAAAAATTCTTTTAATATTTAATACTGTAACAAAGGTGTCTTATTTTCGATAAAAGACTTACTTTTAGTTGCTTGATTTTAGAATCAAAATAAAATCATTTTTCTGCAACATAAATGAAACCAAAAACGTGGTTTATTGAAAAAAGAGGAACTTTGCAATATTTTATAATCCAGATCTCTGTTCTCGCACCATCGGATCAATCAAATCCAAGCTTTTTTTCCATCTTCCGCTTTATTGTGTAAAATGTGTGTACCTGGTGATTTTTCTTATAACTTTTTAGTAGGTGTCCTCTCACGTTGCTGTAAATATTAAAACAGTACCAAAAAAATATGTTTTTCTTTAACAAAAATTTCTTTGACCTTTTACCATAAAAAATGCTCAAAAGCCTGTACATCATTCCTTTTGTGGCAATACTTAACATTAAGTTAAATTTTTTTCTTCTTCATCTATACATCAGAGTTCATCTTTACCGTATTGCTATCAAATTCTACCCTTTAAAATACATATTTTAAAAAACAAATATTAATCAAATTTAAAATTATTCAAAAAAGTCTAATAAAAACAAATTTAATGAAATCTTAAAGTAGCACACTAAGAGTTTTAATTAAAATAAATATTGTTTTTAATTGCTACGCAGAAAATTTATAGAAGCAGTTGGTTATTACGAACAGTTTGATAAGTTTATTAAATTTAATATCAGCTATTATTGTGCGGATGAAATTTTTTAGTAATGATGGTTTTTTTAGAAGTTTAGTGTCATTTGATTTTATTAAATATAATCTAATAAGTTATTAAGTTTTATACAATATGAGATGGAAATTTGCTTGCTTTATTTATACATCAAAATAAAGTTTAAAATATTTAAATTAGTTCATTGGAATTATTATAGTTTTCTGTGATATATCTGATTAAAATTTTTAACAATCCTAATCTTTTCAATTATTTTGATGCGCACATGAAACATTAAAAAAATGTCAGTATACTTACGTTTTCAAGGGTCAACCAATTTTGTTAAATCAAAAGGCGTCGCCAAAGGCTGCGATATACAGCTAATAGTGGAGATAAACCCTTTCTCAGCTCACATTCAAACACAGTAATAATAACGATGCCAGTTTTGCCAGTTTTTTGTGTTGATGTTTTTTTCGTTTGGCGAAATTGTGTGGTTGACGGTATAATGCGTAACAAAATATCTTTCTCTATTTTAAAAGCTTTAATTGTATGTAATATGTATCAATTATAAATATCCAAGAAAACTCTTGAAAAAATGCTATTAAAGTATATGAAAAATGTTTTTGGTGTCAATATTTATTGATACATTTTCTTTCATTTAATCATCGATAGATTCGTCACAACTTTTGTTGAAATTAATTTAACTTCATGTATAAGAATATTTTATATGGACTTAAGAATTATATTAATAAAAAAATACTATATTTATATGAACAATGTAAAATATAAATAGTAATGAAAATTTGATTATAAAATTCCATTCTGTCACTTTATTTATTAAAAGTAAACTAATTCGCTGAATAATTTTAACCGTATACTGATTCGTAATAAATACAGCTTACTAATAAATTAGGTTTTTTTATTTCGAGCATACATTATTCAAAAGTTATTAATATTACATTATGTTACATGTCAATTAATTCGGGCACATATTTTCTTTGATATCATAACTTTCTTCTACTTCACAGAAATGACGCGTTCGAGCATGATATCAATCACTGGATAATTTCATTATTAAAAGCATCTGTTTCACCACACCACCGAAGAGAAAAGAGACATATCTCTGGGTAAAAACAATAACAACGCATATATTGTTTGGAAGATGAGATGCATTCTTCCGATATACTAGTACCAAGAAAACACATGCTCTTGATTCAAATATATCGATAATCAATACAATTTCTCTAGTACCTTATTAGTTGTAATATCCTGCCTCCAGAGGACAAAATATTTTCCGATTTAATTCGTACACAAATAAGCTCTTACGTCGGAGACCTAAACAATGGCCGCCTGGTGTATATCGAACACCAAAATCGACAAATCCCGGTTTGCTTCTCGAAGAGCGCGCAGAATTAAATGCTGCAGAAGAGCCTAATCAATAAAGAAGAAGCCGAAAAGCAGCAGAGAAGTCACGGGTCACCCGAGAATGGTTTTAATTATCATTAAAGATAACAAAACCTTCCTCTCCGCGTGCAAAGTTATTTATAGACAGGAAGAATCTTTAATGAGTAACTGTGCGTATGTTGGTTGGTTGGGGAGTGATGCGAAATGACAAACCATGCGTTAAAAGCCATTGAAACAGCGTGAAAATTTGCATTTCCTGTTTTACTTCAAATGAGTCCCGTATGGGGTTTGAAAGCGGGCTTCTTTTGCAGTTTTCGCTTTGGAAAGGGTTGCGGTTGCAGTGGATGGAATGACGATTTATTATTTTTTGTCTGGAATAGCTTTTAATTATGAAGCCCTAGTTGTTTCCAGCCAAACGTAAGCTGCATAATTTACAATTTTTTTGCAAAAACCTAGCCAGTCATGAGACAAGATTTTTCATTTTATATATAAATTAAACAAGAATTCCTTTTTTATTGGTCTCTATTAATAGTCTGTTATTAGTGAGTGGAAATATTATTTACTTCTTACAGTCCTCTTTTTAAAAGCTAGTTTTATTTATTTACATTCATTAAATCTAAATCACAGTAAGAAGGCTCACAGCTACAGGTTTTGTGGGATATGGAGCAACAAAGGCCTATGAAGGACAAAATGAAATTTTACAAGTTAACAGATATCAAAATATTCATTTTCTGAACAAAAAATCTAAATGTTGATCTATTTGACACAGCTTTCTCCAATAATCTGGGAAAATAATGTTGCTATGTGGATCAATTTTGAGAAAATATTTGAAGGCTCACATAAACTTGGCCTTTAAGCCGTAGTAAGGAAAGAAACTACGTATTTCAGATAGAGCTTTCTCCCGGCACACAATAAATGCCAAGTCCTTGTAGACTGAATACTCATGAATCGTTTTCTGTTATCTTCTAACTATAATGCTTTCAATATTGTTTTCTCATGGATAATTTAATTTGATTTTTTGTAGCGTCTTACTCAAAAGCAACGCGAGGATTATTGATGACGCCCCTCGTAATTTTGAACCTCTATCATGTGATGAGGATGACACCTGAGCTGCCATCCTACTCTTCGAAATTTTCACCAGACACCAAGCTGAGGAATCTAAGCCTCGACAGATTTAACTTTCATCAGTCCTTCTACACAGCGGGGTTTCAGTAGCACCAGGTCTGGAACTCGTGACACGCCGCCTATAAGTCCGAGACCATAACCATTAAGTTACCGTGGCCACTCTTGTATATCTTGAATACCAGTGCTAAATTTAGTTACACATTCTTGATAACATGCATAAATCATACTGCTGTGACGCCAGGACTTGCACCCACTACTCGACCTCTTGGCTATTGCGGCCACAGGTGTACTGTGAGATCCGAGTGAGGTGAATGAGTGAGTGAATATTAACGTCGCACTGACTGTGAGATCCGAACTGTATAATTAAAAATTGCATAAACCCTGATTCTCTAGTTTAGTGTTTTCGTCACTAATTAAATTTTGATAAAACCAAATATTTCCTGATGTAGGTTTATTTTAAAGTTCCTTTTACCTTATATGCATGTATAAAAAAGATTTGAATAAAAGGTTTTGTGGATTATAGATCTATAATGGGATTTTTTTTTTTCATAAAACATAAAAAAAATAGAAATGGAGTTCAGTTTTAAATCTTAATATATATATATATAGCTATGTTTAGGTTATTGATTATATTTTGAAAATCTATGTATTGAAATTGAATATTTACATTCGGTAGTTTAAATTTTCTATAGGGCAGACGTTCAAATGCCTCATTTTAGAAAATAGCTTTAAATTGAAACTAAATCTGGAATGTTTGGATTTACAATACCTAAAATCTTTGTCTATTCTTAACTGGAGCACACAAAGTGATTACCTTCTATTTACGTCTTAGATTGGAATCTTTAGATAAATCAAATCAAGACTCAACAATCGTAAATTTCAACTTATGAATGCATTTTACTGTCTTAAACAGGCTCAAAATCTCATGTATAGGAGGCGTCAATTTATTCCCAGAATTTTAAGATTAATTCTTGAATCGAGGTTGAAAACTAAATATACAAGTTTATAAGGATTACCAACTTTTGTTTCCCTATTTTGTTAAGCTTAAGCTGCTATTCAGGAATTTTTAATTCTTTTCGTCGCAGAAACTAATTAAAGGATAAACCGGCTTGTAATAGTTCCTCTAAGCATAATTTCAAGTTCGCCGTACCAAGAAAATCCTTCCGCTCTGTGTGTTTATTATTAACTAACTTGCAAACACTGCTCAACTAAACAATTTATGTAATGTGCATTGAAGCGTTTACGTGGAAGAAAGTTTAAAAAGGCTTATATTCGACATTTTTTTATAAAAAAAATAACATACGTTTCTATTGCATAAATAGTTAAAAATTATGAAAATTAAATAAAATTTGTTCCTACAAAAAATGTCGCATAGATTTGCAAATTTGTAATTTAAAAGAAAACTATACTCTAGATCTGAATGATTCCAATTAGAGAGAACAACCTAAAAATAAACCGTTAATAATAATTGACAGAAATGTAGCAATTATGTAGTTGATAACTGAGTATTTTTAGTAAAATTGACAAAAATGGAATTTTATAGAGGTTTGGATTATAATACTCAAAAATGAATTATTTTAAATAGAAATTTTAATTGCATAGAACACACTCACTTTCAGCTAGCTCATTGTTCATTAACTACTGTTTGGGAATGTTTTTAGAATGCAATTATTATATTGATACGAAAACTGTGCAGTTAGAGAATTAAAACTCTCCCTGCTTTATTTTTTTTTGGTAATGTATAGTATAATTCTGAATTACAAGCCTACAAGCCGAGCGAGAAATTTTTCTTCAAAAATGTACCCAAAATTCAAAATTCGCATATAAACCGAATTTATCAAGAATCTGATTTGTAAATTAGTTATTTCATAGTTGCAATATTGCGTATGCTAATTATTGTTGAGCAAGTTTATGTGTGTTCACCTATTTTTTACTACGTCATTTTAAAACGGTAACATTTCGGTCTATACAATTTTTTGTATGCTACCTATCATTTGTGTTAATCTGTTGTTATATTATCGGTATTCTAATTAGTCTACTGCTACATAACTCCATGTGTATGATGTATGCGAACTCATTTTTTTTCGTTAATCGATTTTATTGCTGCGTTATATGGCTAGTCAACTGTTTCATTGTTGTTGTTCATGTAGTTAGAAATTGAGTTGACTGGAAAGTTAAGATTGATGGAACTTTTGTTTTAATTTATCTTTCCCATGCAGAACAGGATAATATATTATTAAACAAAAAAGTCATAATAGATGAAAATATACTTTCATCTCTTCACCATCGGGAACACTTCTATTATTTACATGATTGCACATAATTTTTCAATTCTCTCACGCCTTCCTTATCAAAATAAAGATAAGACGATATGGACCGGGGGGGGGGAGATGGATATTCAATCCACCACACCCTCAGTCACTTTATTACACTTCCGTGCCGCGAAAATCAAAATGGCGAATACGCCTAAGTTTGGCGCGGTTTTCTTAAAGAACATTCCACTCACGTGCAACGTTTTGTCTGTCTCTTCTGTGTTCTTTGTATTGATTTTCACAGGAAAGAGGGAGGGGGTGTCCCCTCTGCACTATGTTGCCACCTTGAAATGCGAGACCTGATTCCAGTTACGGTATGTAGTATTGAAAAGGGAGTTCTTAGACCGGGGGTGAGTAGAACCCTACGTAAAGGTTATTTTAATGTGGCAGGTGATGTTGAATCGAACGGGCCTTGAGTATTTTAAGGAAATTGCGCTTCTGGTATTAGACCGAAGAGGGGTGGGTTCTTTTGAAGGGGGAGGAAAATCATCTCTTTTGCCTCCCTCCTCCTCTCGCAATGTATCGGGTTATAGATTTTCATTCATTCACTCGCTGCTCATTCGTTCTTTTGGTGGAACGGAATTGGAAGAGTTTCCATGTGTTAGTCGAGTTTTAAAATGCTTTAATGGAGTGTCATTTTTCGATGCACTATTGCGGTCGTGTTTGAGGGGGGGGGGGAGTAGTTGTTAATGTATCATGATTCTCGTTTGCTGTATATATTTTTTCCAATTCTTTTGTTTTGAAGATAGTTTTTTAGGTTTTTTTCTTTTTCTTTTTCTCTTCTGGTTGTTTTCCTTTCTGTCTTTTTTTCTTCTTCTGTGGAGGAGTAATCGTGCTTAATGCTGTTTAAGTGGAAAATCATTTTTGAAATTTTATACTTCCTAATAGAATGCTAATTCATAGGATGTATTAAAACTGGAAAGAATTGGAAAAAGGAGGTTATGAGATAGGGCACTAGAATATGTACAAAACCTGTTTATTCATCCAATGAAGTTACGAAGAATTAAAAAAAATATTAACAAAGGCCACCCAAATTTCCGCCAAATAATGTGCGTAAAGCTCATACTTCTTATTCTCGTTTTTATGCAAGGAATATTTTTTCTGAAAAAAAATTTGATAATCAATGTACTGAACGGAACTGAACTGAACTCAGGGGCACAACAGCCCATAATGACCAAGGCCTACTGTGCCTATCTTAGTTTTCGTGACCTTAGGGCCCTGGAGTGCATGCGAAGATGTTTGGGTCAAGTTGATCCTTAAAAGAAGACAATACATTGTATGCGTTGTAAAATACTTGTACAAACGGTAACCTGAAAGCAAATAAATGTGCATTTTTTACTATCACGCAAACCGGCTCGACTTATACATGGACGACGGTCCTCACTTTTACCCAGTTGACATATCGACCAAAACTCCCAGTCTTTCAAAGAATACACCCGGAAAAAATACATTTGACTGTTGAAGTATTCGAATCATTATTTTATTTAGACTGAGTCGAGAACGAGACAAGACCCCCCCCCATTGTGGTGGAGGACCTGGGCCCAGTTGACCCATGCCTTAAGACGACCCTGTGTGTATAAAATAAGTAACTTAGTAAAGTATAAGAAACAAATATATATTTCTTTTTAAATCAGCATTGCTGAATAATTCTGGAAATACTGTAATACTACACCATTGAAACATTTGAAAAATCGTATTCACATGTCCTATGTTTTACAGACACATGTTTTGCATAGTTTTGTACTGCATTAGAGCAGTGAGTGCATATTAACTTCGCAATGTTTAGCTACTCAAGGGCTTTGGCCGACGGACCTCGGAATTTCGAACCATGGTCGTGTGACGGTGTAAAATGAAACTCATGATATGCCGCCCACGAGTCTGTTACCTTGACCGCTAGGCTACCGCGGCCACCACCATTAGAGTAAATAGAGGACAAATAATTGTCTGACACACGGGGCTAATAAATATTAAAAACTAAACAACTTAAATTTTGCGTATAAAAGATGTAGACAAATGTCAGCAGCTTCGTGCGGCGAGATCCTCTCGTAGCGAGGGACAGTATAGGAACTGAGCATTCTACCCAGTTTATATTACTCAAACAAATCGAAGCAAACAACTTGTTGCCATCGCGCAAAAGATAAGTACAGTAGATGGCATTGGTAAAAGACATGACAGTAAAACTAACGATTACACAGAAAATACATATGAAATGTAAATCGCAAATGATAATAATTTAATAGAAATAAAGTATCGTAAATAAATGAACATGCATAGCTCATTAAATAATAAAAATACATTTTGAATAATAATGAAAATATAATTTAAATAATAACGAAATTACCTTTTGAATAATAGAATGACACAATTCCATCCAAACATAATTCTTAAACAAAGATGAGTTTGTAATTATTTTACTATATAGTGCTATAGTAAACTTACCCCCTTCCCTAGTAGCTGAGTGGTAATGGTCATGAACTCGTTGCAAACGTTGTCGAGTCCTATGCCACTAAAGATCCGCCGTGCAGAGAGGTTGATGCTCATTAAATCTCTCGTGGCTCAAAGTTTTGTAGTTGGTGTAGTGGGGAAGTTTGTAAAGTATAGGATGCCAGCTCATGTGTTGTCTTCCTTACTTGACCTATTTTCAAAATTATGAGTTTCTTTACGAGGCTACGAGCCTTTATGTAACGCTTCAAAAGTGCAAAGTAAATAATCTAATCAAAATAAAATTTTTACGCATATGAATCAAACTAGAATATAAACTCTGCAATAAAAAAAGCAGTGAATTAAGTGTTTCTTTCACTGATATATAAAATATGAGCTATATATATATCCCTCGAAAGGACTTAGCATACAGTTAAAGATCTCGTGCCGCATTTTGAGAATCACAATTATAATAGAATACCTAAGGAATATTTGCTTATATACAAACGTGCACCTCGTCTTAAAATTTTGTTTCATCTTGAGAAATACGTGGACTTCGAATTGAAATACATTGTAAACATTTTCAACATAAATATTAAATACTATTTTGAAATATATTCTGACAACTGACAAGATGTTACTTTCAATAAAAATATATCTGTCAAAAGTGTTTTGTGTCGATACAATAGTGTCTCTTTCGTACATGTGCTAAGATTGGCCATCTGGATCGAAGAGGATGTTCTGAAATGTGTGAAACGAGGAGGAAAAACATTTATACGATCGATTGGCTTTCTAACAATTTGTTACATATTTGTATTGCAGCTTTGGATCAGAATTTTTATGAGCTAAATTTGGACTGTAAATTAGTTACGAAGTGAAAAACGTGCGGCATTTTGATTTATTTTAAGGATGTAGCATTTTTTTATTACATTCTAATAGGCATGTGTAATTTTTAAATTTAATAATTCCTCATCCAAAAATATCTTTTATTGTGCATATGTTATATCTTAGAGCACTATATATGTTTCAAGCTTTTTGTAATATTCAAAACTTTTTTCGTCTTAAGGTATCCAACTACCCTAAAAATTGCAAATTTTTCAAAAAAATTGACAATATTTTTTATGTTCTTGTTTTTAAGCCATCTTATTAGCTTTATAACAATTCTAAGTTTAGTATTTTCCATTGACTAGAACAAAAACTGCAAGTGTTTTAGTAAAAGCAGATGCCACTACTTTAATAAGATGCCATACATTAAAATGCGTTTTACTCGCGAAATATGTGCGTATTTTTTTAAATGTTCAAACGGGGACAACGATAGCTCAATAAGTTTTGAAAATAATCTACCGAAATGTTTTTGTATGTTCTGTATATAATAGTAGAAGTGTTTTAACCTTCAGATTTATCAATCACCGCTTTATTACAAAATTTACAGTTCCTTATGTAAATATAATCACTGTTTTTTTAAGCAATTTCATGTAATAACTAAAATAAAGTGCTCTAGTTCTTGTAAAAATTATAAATGAATAACAAAGCAACACTTGAAAATTGATTTATAAACTTTTTGTACAGAATGGGCTCCATTTATGTAATTTTTGGCAAATGTTTCCACTTTAATAATTATTATTTCTTTTTCTCTTCTTAATTTTAACATATTTTTCTTAAAATGTACTAAATAAATCCAAAAACCACATACAAAAAAAATCCCCATGTCTCGATTTTTTTAAAAAAAGAGCTGTAAGTAGTCGGATACCTTAAAAAAGAAATGCTTTTAGCGTCAGACATTGTAAGTGATTTTCCTTTATTTCTTAAATTATTTTTAGAGATTTGAGAATAATCTTTTTCATGGTTAAATGTTATGATATTATTTTTAAAATAAATTCTGAAAAATTAGGTAGATCTTGTTTATGTCAAAATACCTGTCAATCAATCATTGTTGTAACTTTCATTCGGAAAGAATGGATTAGCTAATTGAAGCAATTCCAAAATGTTTATTTTTCTTTCCTGAATACTAAATACTTACAGTTTAATATTGATGAAACCAATTACCATTGAAAATTCTGTCGATTAGTTTAATCTAATGTCGCTTTTGAGTTATTCGAGGATAAATTTGAATTGATTCTTATTTTGAGATCGCAATTAGAGGACAATCTTGACACTTTAATTAGTGCCTCTTTTCCTAACTACATTTAAGGGTTTGGAACCCAATTGAATTTAGCATACAAAAGCCCTCATTATTTTGTACAATAATTTTTGATAGAATCAAGATTTGAACTTACGATTCGACTGGTGTATTACCACCCGCAAAGTTTGTAATTTAATTACCAGGTAATCGTTACCCTAAGTTAAGAAAAGAAAATTCTTAAAATGTCAACCATATTTTCTAATTATTAAGAACTTATTACAAATATTCAGAAAAAAAGTCAATTGTGAAAACTACTGTCTCTTATTAGTCTGCATTTGGAGTCAGAAGAGAAAAAATGCCACTTTTAAATGGGAAATATTTTTTCTTGCACCGGATAATTTATTGACCAATTATAATTTAGTTATTGTAGAATAAATTTTTAAAAGAAAGGAACGCAAGAGAATAATCGTGTTATTATTTTCTTTCATTTTAAAATACTGCTGTATAGAGAAGAATGTCATCGATAATTGGCATATGGAACTGAATCTCTTAACTTCGGCAGAATAGTATATTTAGGTAACTTACTTGATTTTTTAAAATTCATCTTCCCTTAGTAATATCTTTGTCAACTGTATTTCCCAGATTAATGTACAAAAAATGTTTATCTATAAATAATATAAATACGAAATGTTGTCGTAGGAATTTAACATTGAATCAACTATTGTAATACAATTGTTCATGAAGAAATTGCTTTTTCAAAATTTGACATGCTATTGAACCCCCTGAAATTAGCAGAATGCAAAAATTCGAACATGCCAGAATCAATAAAGAAACCTTTAAAATACTTATTGTTGATGGATATCATACTATTTTTAACATTACAGTTAACTAAAACGTACACATTACTTTGTTTTTGTGTTTCCTATTGGAAATTTCTGAAGATAATTCGTCAAAGTTTGTATGTTGCTTGCTGGTGATAAACAAAAAATTCCCGCAGTTTTCATCGATTTGTTTCAAAGGAAACCGTTTCAAATTTGTTACGATTGTTTTGCTGTGACAAATGTCATTTACATATAAAATCATCATTCGTTAATGCATGCAGCAGTTTTTTTAAAATTTAAGGTACGAATTTTTTTTTTTCTATTTAGAAATTTTTGTATTCCTAAAATTTAATAAACTGTATTTACATATATATACATACACTTATATTATTATTATTTAAAATAACATGTTAAGAACGGCCTTTTATAATTGATCACGATACAGCAACCATTGTTGACGTGTGTTTTTATTCTGGGATTCACATGAAATACGAGTGGAAGAACAGAAACATACAATACAAACACAGAAGTATATACAACCTTTTATTACAAACGAAGATCCCAGCATACAACAAAAGGGGTGCGCTGCTTTCCATTCGAGACGGGAATCCATTTCAGGCGAAAGTCTGACTTCTTTTCCCGAAGGTACATCCATGCATTATTCGAGATCCGAATCCACTCGGTTACAAGCCGATGGTCATACCCACCATACTGGCTGGGCGGCATCATTTCTTATTATTATTGTATAATGATTATTTTTTCTATCAAAACTTTATGAACTTCTAATACAGAAAATTATGTCTTATTGTGACATTAGGGTGAAATATTTGCATGTTTCCTTTTAGAAAGAGGAATATTATGTGCGAGAAAATTCTTATTTCTTTAATACTTATTTTAGAAAGTCGTAAACGATAGTTTTAGAGTTATGTAATTCAAATTAAGTTTTAGAGTTGTGTTATTGGAAATAACAATTTAAGTTGCTAACAACTTTTGAACTGTTAACTGAGTCAATATGAATAAAAATTCTATTATTTTTCTTATTCCTTTTTAGACACATAGATATAGCAAAAATTTAGGGACAGAGCTGACTTGCATTTGAATTTTTGAACTAGATAATGTTATTTAAGATTTAAAAATTGCTAAAAATGTCTTTTTTCTTCAAAATTTTTGATTCTTTCACATAAAAATAAGAGTAATTGAAATGTACTATTATTTTTTTATTCAATGATATCTATACTGAATGTTATGCAGAAAATGAGTTCTTAACGTTTTTCGTTTTCAATGTTGTCAGATGTGAAACAAAATTTAATTTAAAAAAAATGTACTATTAGTTATGCAAAAGTATTGAAAACTGTGCACAAAAATATTAAACAAAGCAAATGTTTAGTAAACATTCATAAAAATACAAAATTAATTGATTTTTTATTACATGCATAAAAATAAAACAAATAATTAGACAGATAAAAATACAAAGTTCTTCTTGTAAAAGAAAAATTACAATTTCGTTTACTTAAATGACGAAAAATGTGAATTAATTACTTCTTTTTAACCAAACGATTTTTCCTGGATTCAGAGTAGAAAAGAAATTTGCTACTAATTACTATCTTTGAAAAATAGATTTTTAAAAGATCACGCTGTATTCATTTAAATTAAAATTTTTTAAAATGAAAATGAGGAAATATCTTTTTTAGATAACTAATTTTGAACTTCAAACATTCTTTTTTAAAAATCTAAATGTATTGTTTTCCAGTAAAAAATACTGACAAAGTCTTTAATATTCTATTATATAAGAACATTCCATTTAATACATTCTAAAAATAAGGACTCTTAACAGAATCATCAACATTGTGTCCATCATTAATCACTAATACCAGTCTGGATGGAATTCATTTAAGTGATAAATTAGTTTGTTAAAATGATTTATTCTCTTCGAAATTCCATCTAACTTGATCTATTAATTAAAAAATTTCGTTATCTCTCTGTGATAATGAAATCTTAAGATGAATTACTCAGAGAAATATCTCTAATGAAGTTATGCAGCTGAAAGGTTTCGAATGATGGTCTTGGAACTATTTTAAAGCTTCCACGTCGTGTTGAGGAAGATAATATTCTTATTATTGTGTGAATAATGATAGTTTGGCTTCAACTTGTCTTTTTTCACCAGTCAAGTTTATCTTTTTTATTTTCAAAAGGTATCAATTTTACCATTTATTAACTGAATCATTATTTATTTGAAATCCTAAATTTTGTCTGGAAGGCTAAGCACTTAAAAGTATTTATGAATCGTCATTTTATGTAAATAGAAATAACACATTCTTTTAAAAGTCTAGGAAACTCTCCATTAAAATAAAATACATCGAACTCTGTTTTTATATAATTTTCATTTAACTCGATTCAGAAAAAAAAATTCCTTTTTTCACGACTTAATTTTTTTTTACCATGGTGGCTTCGGTGGCCTAATGGATATTGTCATGTGCTTGTTGCCGACGTGTCATGAGTTTGAACCTTGTGACACTGAAGACTCGCAGTGCAGATGGGTTGACGCACGTTAAATATGTCGTGAATCAAACGTCCTCCCGTTGGCGTGGTGTATTGGCATGGCGAGAGGTTGCCAGCTCAGGTGTCATCTTCGTCACTTGACCGAAGTACAAAATTATGAGGTCCCTCGCTATTTGTCCTCGTGTTGCTTTATAGTACGACGTAAAAAAAACACTCACTCATCACACGATTTTGATTTAGCATGAATTAGAAAAATATTCTTTTTGCACAACTTACCTATTTTCATTTAACACGATCGACTCTAATCGTAATCAAAATTTGCTTGAATTTGTTTTTATACGTTGGAGACGAGTAATGTAATTCAGTTTTCATTTGTGAAAATTTCTCAAACTTTATGATTTTAATATAGAATTTTATCTACTTTGTGTGATGGTTATAATTTTTCGTTCAAAGTTAAAAGTACTTTTTTGATGTTTGTTTAATTTAACGAAAATTAAAATAAAAATTGTGTATAATGCATTGTCACAGAAAGCATTCTGTGACACTTTTTATATACCGTAATATCCGGCGTATAACGCGCACTTTTTACACAAGAAATAAGATCGACATTTACAGGCGCGCGTTATACGCCGGGTATAAAAATGAAATCTTCAAAAAAAAAAAAAAAAAAAAGATGAGCATTAGAAAAAAATTATGCTTTTACAAAAATAGGAATATTGCTTATTTAAAAGAAACGACATCCCTAATGAAATTAAAGATTTGTGTGTGTGTGTAGTTCTAGAAGTAAACTATTTTTTCAAAAGCCTGGTGCAATACTTCGAATATAAAAAAAATGACTTCTAAGCACAAGTGCATTGTACAGGTACCTTTCGGGTTCCTTCGTAAAAAAGGGGTTGTGCGTTATACGGCGGATATACCTTAAAATTAAAAAACATGCAGCTTAGAAGTCTAGATGCGCGCTATACGCCGTATTTTACGGTACCTATAAAGTTTAAAACGTTGCAAAACTAGTTTCAGAAAAAACTATTTAAATAAACGTTTGCCCTCAACATTATGAGCGATAACGAGTGAGCCAACGATTAAATATTCATTTATATCTTGTCTACGTTTTACTCACATATTCATAGACGGCTATGACGAACTAAATTCAAATAGAGAAGACAAAGTCTAAACACCAAATCTTAAAGTACACGCATATCAAGATATCTAGCTCCCGATACCAATTACAACGATTTAAGAAACGTGGAAGAATAGAAAAACTAAGAGGTACACATGACGAGGAGATATTGAAAACTGGTGCTGATATATTAAATTGTTTTTACTTGATTTTTTTGTGTTCATTAATCAATGACAGGTTCTTCTCCTTCTTCAAAAAATAATTTAATTTGTAGGATATGTGTATTTTATAAAATAAAATGCTTATTCAAATATGAAAACTCGTGTTGTATTGTATTATTTTTTCTGATTTCTTAGAACTGGGGCACATCTTCTATTTTTACATATATAAGACATGTTTCTTGTTCTAATTTTTTCCATATACTTTCCAGGAACGTATCTTTCGCCTAAAATCAAAGGATTATTTTTAGGCAATATTTAGCTTATGACGGATTTATAGAGTTTTCTTAGACAGTGATATTAATGCATATAATATGGCAATTTTATATTTATTTACACTCGTACATGTGTTTGTGTGTGTAGATCGACCATGCTGGAAAGAGCCATGAATTTGTCTCCTCCATAAATGAGTTCACAAGATACAAAATTGATTAATTAATGGTATAAATAAGTGAAATGCAAATAAATTATAAATATATAAAGCAATTCCTTCCCTTAAATAATAAAAAGGTATTTTTGTTGCTATTTATTTCGTTTTGAGAAGGAGGGAAATATGTACGTTGAATAGCGCAATGGTATTATCTACTAGACTAAAACTTTATTTTATCCTTTTCCGCCTTTCATTCCATGCAAAAATAAGTAAGAGTAAATAGGAAATTCAATTTGGTACGGACAAAGTTAAAATTTTTCTCTTCGTAATTTATGAAATAATTCTTCATTATTTTATATTAGCATTAAAAATACTCATCTAAAATTTTCGTGTGATTCATTATTTCTCTTTTTCTCCATTAGGATGTCACGGCCGAACCGTGGTGGTCCTTCGTCGTCATCGACAAGCACAAATGGTGCCACGGGTGGTGGAGGTACCGGCATACCGGTTCCGGTGGTACAGCAGGCACAACAGTACCTGGAGGAAAATATTAAGGCGTGGATGGAACCAACGCCACCAACCCAGAGCAGGGAAGATGTAAGTAAAGTTCTGTTATTAAAGTGTGAACTCTTTATGTTTTTATCATTTACTAGCTTTTACCCGCGAATTCGCACGCGTTGATGTCTTTAAATAACTGTCAAAATCATAATCATTATCATTAGAAAGTAAATAAAATATGATAATTTTTTACTGCTTGACTGGAACAATTAAAATTTAAAAATTCCAAAATTTAATTTAGTTTAAGAAACTGAAAGCATACTTTACTATAATTATTAACAACAAAAATTCAATAACTTAAACTATTAATATTTTTAAAGTTAAAAGTATCTACGTTTAACAAATAATTCCTCTTTAAAAGAGCTCAAAACAGAATATTATTCTAAGCTCTATTATGTTTTTCCGTCAGGAGCTAATATGTGAAGATTTCGGGAATAGATACACGGGAACAGGCTACATATAGTTGACCATGGGAAAATCATGGCTTTTTCAAATGCACACTTAGTACGTGGAATGTTTGGTCTCTCTCTCTTGCGCATTGTTAATAGTAACAGCAAAACTGAGTTTGATTGGAAATTGAACTCGTTTGAATTGAAACGATAGGTCAGTGGGAATAATTAGAATTCGAGGTATGATAACACTTTCCCGACACCTGTTAAAATAGTGGCACCAAGTATATTTTGCATCAATTTTGTGATCCGAAGCTTCTTTCCATTACATAGTCGAGGAGCATAGAGATTTTGTATAAGCATAACTGGTACATTTAGTTTTAATTGAAGTTTTTTGGAGTGTACAAGCGAATTTCAGAACTCCGTGGGATATGAAGTACTTTGTTCTGTATCCATGACTGTATATCCATTGATGAATATTCCTTCATTTCCCCACGCTCGTCTTTTAAAATTTCAGTGTTGATTTTATTGACAATGTCATTGTTAGGCGCCAATATTGACCTTGCGCACAACCACTGATCACAATTTAAATTTTGATGCTCCGGGTAAACTTGAGCAATAAGATCTACATCATTTCCTTCTAAATTGCAAAATTCTCTGGGAAGTAAAAGACAACCTTCAGCATCTGCGTCCAAACATCCATTACCGGTTTTCAATAGCGTCTCTGCATAATGTCTCGAATCTACGTCATTATGAAAATGCACTCTCATATTCGTTTTCAGACTGAGTTTTTCAACTTTCGTGCGTAAGCTTGATGATTTCATACATGTTCTGATTTCATCGGCCGGTATATACTCTTCTAGATTACTGGGAGAGTTTGTCGAAAATCACCAGCCGATAAAACTACCATCCATTTTATAAGATGTGCACTGTCTCGTAAATCATGAAGAATCCGATTTAGCGCTTCTATAGCTTTCTTGTGATACACATCGTACTGTCATCCCATACTAAAAGCTTACAACGTCGAAGCATCCTGCCTCTAGAGCTATTTTTGCTGAAATTACAGATGGCTGAATTTTTATGTGCAAAATTCAACGGTAATTTTAAAACAGAATGAGCATTAAGACCGCCGGTCAGTAGTGTCACGGCTATACCGGAAGAACCACAGCAACTGCTATCTTCTAGTTTTTTCTGACGGACATTAATTATAAGTTTAGCAAAAATGTTTTCCCAGTTCCTCCAAGGGGCGTCGAGAAAAAAAGAGTGCACCACTGCCAGATTCTATTTAACGTAACAATTGATGGAAAGCATGGCTTTGTTCTGGAGTTAATTGAGGGTTTAATTCTGTTACTTCATGTTGCAATGTCATACAAATGTAGTCTAATTCTCGAGCAATTTCAAATTGAAATTATTTCCATCGATTCGTCGCAGACTAATCCTTCCAAAATTATGTGGCTTTTTCCCAGCCATTGTGAAAACATTATTTTGAGTTATTATTAGCGTTTCATTGTAGATATGTTCATTGAAAGTAATATCTGCATGTTCTTGCTGCAGTCGTCGCAAAATATTTTTCGCCTTGTACTCTTTACACTTATCCCAAAGGTTTTGATGATTAGAAAGACCATAAGATGATAATAAGTATTGCGTAAAGTTCCGTAATTTTATTCGACGATTTTATATAATTGTATGACTTTCTCCATAGTAATATCAAGTATATATTCATAGTAATATCTCCATATAAGATATCTAGGTTCAGTATAAGAGAAAAGTTTCGTGCAAATCAGGCCTTGGAGTTATTTAAAAAATAAAATTCAAAGTATATATCAAATATTCGATAAATCAAAATTTTTTATGAAACTGTCATTACTACCTTAGAGCTTTCAATATCACGCAATTTGCTAAAATTTTGTCATTTCTTTCTTTAATAAGTGGGAGAAAATTTGTATTTTCTGAGATTGGGAATAGAGAATCTTTTAGCGAACTTGGCGATATTTCTCAAAGTTTGAGTTTGACATTTAATAAACATAATGTAAAAAATGTTTGAGATTTAATGAAAAATCATTTAAAATTTGCTTAAATTTTTTGTTACTTTAATTGCTTTTTGTTTATGAAGTTTTCGTTTATTATTTTTAAAAGTGCATCCGAAACAGCTGATGTCATACTTAATTGAACAATGAGATAACTATCATTTGAAAAAATTATGACAGGTGTCAGCGTATTATCATGTGCGGTCGCAATTAAAAAAATGACTTAATTAGCTCAGCTTGGCGTTCAATTTGGCATTCAGTTTCATGTTCACCCGTATAGTTTCCGTCCCCGTAAGAATACGGGAATAAAATATATCCTATGTTACTCGCTGATAATGTAGCTTTCCATTGGTGGAAGAATTTTTAAAATCGGTTTCCTCGTTTAGGCGTGAAAGCGTAACAAACAAACAAACTTACATTCACATTTATAATATTATTAGGATATCCCTTGAATTTCAATTGGTATATATCCTGGTGCTAGCACTAACGCAGAAACTTTGGAACTCTTGAGTGAATTCGACCAACGAAGACCAAGTGTCCAGATACTTTTGGTCAGCTAATGTAGAGCAAAAACAAGTCAACTGGGTCTGATGGGCCACTCATGCAAAATGTAACGTTTCCCCTTTTTTGGATATAATTGTCAAAGAAATTATTCTACGAATTGTTGGAAAGAACAACTATATTTATTTTATGTTTATAATAGATGTGCCTACATTTTCCTTGAATACGTTTCTCTATGTACATATTGAGGAAAAAAAGAGGATCACATGGAGCTAAAAATTAATAATGAAAAGAAATGTATTTGTCTAAACTAGGAACATGCGTTAATGTTTTAAAAATTAGTACATAAATATTTTTTCGTTGATGAATAGTTTCCAAAAATGGTTTTAATTACAAATAATTTTTTATAGTTACTAGTATAATTATAAATTTATAATAACTATAATTATAAATTTATAACTATATAACTATAAAAATTATAGCTATATAAATTATAGTTATATAACTATTTTATATAACTATAATTTTATAATTTTGCAGCTTTTACGTGTATAATTATTTTAATTAAAATGACTTATAATAATTCAATAGCTGAATAGTACATAACATTCTTTAAATTATTTAATTATTATTAAAAATACTTACCAGACTATGTTTATTAAAATGATTCAAATTAATTGGGTGCATAAGCATCTTAACTTAAAAGAATTATTGCTCCAACAACGGCTTTTTTTAAAGAATTCTTATACTGAGCTACAATTATTAAAAAAAACCTACCAAATCATTTTCATGAACCGCTATCCATATTACAAAATTGTTTCGACGAATAAACAAATAAATACACTTCGAGGTGGGATAGAATGAAATTGCATAAATAATGCAGGGAGAACTATGTCATCAAATAATTCCTAATTACCAACGTCTTCTAAACAAATAAAAGAACCATGTCATATATTCCAATGAGAGCAAATCATTGTGTCCCAAAATATACATATAAAATTTATTTCCCATTCATTTTCTATTTCTGCTTCCGTAAACATAAAGCCGTTAATGACATGAACAGCGTAATGAGAAAACAAGCATAGCTAATATTTTTCTTTCATTTCGTACGTTCTTTGAAGTTTGGGGTAATGGATATGAAAAATTCTTACTACTTACTCTCAATGATCATTAAATTTATTTCCTTTTCAGTACACGCCTATGTGAAAAATTATCCTCCGAGTTACAAATGTAACTTTCATTCATAGCGCACTCACTTCATTAATAATAAGCTGGATGTATTTATTTCTCAATATTAAACTGTTATGATAAGCTTAGACAAACGTCAAAAGTCATCTGTGAGCTGGGAAACAAAATGAAAAGACGTTAATTCTCAAGTTCGGATAAAGCATACACATTCTTTGAAAAATATTTTCATTAAATAAGAGAGAACAAACACGATCAATGTTGAAGGTTGAACGTCTTTGGCGATAATTTCTGCGAACTGTCATCATGAGTGAAAGTAGATAATTATCTTTTCGTTTCTTGATGATAATTTGAATGTCATTTTATGATATTTAGATCAAAGTTATTTGGCGCAGTAGAGTATGATTTTTATTGGAAAGTGAACTTTTATTTTAAAGAAAGGGTTGTTTTAATGATGAGAACAATCGTGTCATGCTTATTTATTGCTTTTCTACACGTATTGATAATAATTATGTTGCTTTAAAAATTATTTAATCTTAATCAAAAATATTTATTTCGCAAGTATTACTGTGCTGTTTTATTATTTTGGTAAATGTAAGTTTGTTGACATTTCAAGAGATTTCTCCGGTGAAAATTCATTAATAATAATGATAATACGACATAACGTCAACAATAATAAGATATCTCTTTCTGGTAGTTCTCCGTTTCTCCAAACATTCTTTATTGGCGACAAAACACAATATAAGCATAAAAAATGTTAATAAATGTTAGTTCTGATTGGTTTTTTATCAATTTTTGACGTCATTGATAAGAAAAGACCGCGACTGGTTTTGGAAATATGGTGGTAAAAGGTTACCAGTGGGAACATTACTTTTGGCGTCGGTTGTATCATTTTTGGCAACTTGATCGCTTGCAATGGCGGAACGGGAAAGTACCCTCTTATTTTAGAAGATGGAATAATGTAAACAATATCAACAAGAATAAAAATGTAAAATATTATTTATTTTAGAATAAGTGTTCATTGTTTAATATTGTAATGGCCTTAAAAGTTAATGAAAAAAAAAATTCCTTGTTCACTTTAAAAAATGGTAAAAGTTCCATTATATATATTTTATCTCATACTGCTTTTAAACTAATTTTTCTCTTCTTATCTCTTTTACTTTGTTTAAATTCATTCATAACATTTAAATTTAAAAATAAAATCTGTATTTAATAAATTCTAAAAAATAAATTTATAACTACTATTAAAATATGTTTTGGTGGATTAATCTGTTTTCTCTTTTAAAGCGCTTGGCATAAAATTATTTAGTTCTAACATTAGATTTATTTGAATATATAAATCGTTTGTTTTTATGTTCAACTAATAACTGTTTTTGCTACGGATTAATAATAGAATTTTTGAAGTAAAACTGAATCTAGTTTGATTTTTTGGGGGTGTTTGTTATAAGAATGTGTGATCTACATCATCCGCGTATAGTACTATTTATAAAATAAAGAATGTTTTCAATAAAGTGGATGCTCAATTTTTGTTTATATTAAGAAATTCATGTAGAATTGAAAAGGTCTAAATAATTTTTTTACAAGCAACTGATTTTTTTAGTTCGATATGGGATATATGCATGGGATTATTGTCACTATTTTAATGGGCTAAATTCCTTTGACGTCAGAGTCACATGATAACTACAATCATGTGTTTTCAGCCAATTAGTTCATAAATTCATGTGACGTCATAGTTACATGATAAATGCTATCATGTGTTTCCAGTTAATCAGTTTATGCGTTTCACTGTTGCCAATTATTGCTTTTTGCACAAAAACTTTCTTTAAAAAGTGTTTAAAAAAATTTTTTTTTATGAACAACGCACGTAGGTAAGTAATAACTTTTTTTTAAATTTTCAAATTTAAAATTTGTGATGAGTTTTTCCCCATGATACTTGCACATCTTTAACCAATTATAAAATTTGAAATTTTATCTAAATTTTAGAAATAGAGCAACATGTTAGTTTAATGTCAATTTTGAATTCAATGCTGAACACGTCATTACCTTTATCGTGTGACCGTTATGAATTGAGCCCACTGTCAGATGGCATTTAGATACTAATTGTCAAAAGCAATTTTGCTGTTGTTCAAGTCAATTAATATCATTTTTTATAAAACTTTAGTGAGGACTATTTGAGACACATCAAATAATTGTTTGTAAAGAAAAAGGATTCTTTAAAGAAAAATCTAAACTCTTTTGAATGTTACAATTGTTTAATTAAGTATTATAATCCCTTATGCTTCAGATAATACTACGATATGTGACACAAAAAAACGAGACTGACCCAATAAATCAATATACTAGCAGAATCAGCTCTCCGTGACATTATCACCTTCAAAAATATCCCTTTTTAGCATTCACACATTTCTGCATTCGGTGCTGCCATTATTGGTAACAGTTCTGGAGCGAGACTCATGGAAGCCGAGAGAGCGAGGAGAAGCCAAAGCTCATGGAAGCCTCCTGGAGAGCGAGACTCTCCAGGAGATTCTCCTTTTTTGCCGGAACCTCTTCAACTGAGTTAAAATAGGTTCAATTTAAGCAATATTTAACTATAGAAGATGAAAAAAGTCGATGGGGGCAAAATCAGGCGAATAAGGAGGATGATCCATCACAGTAACGTCCCCCCCCCCTATAATTAGAAACTGCTTGACAGATAGGGCAGTGTGAGAGGGTGCATTGTCGTGGTGCAACAGTCATCCATCGCCCCCCAAATCTGGCCTTCTTTTTTTCGCTAATTTTTTCAAGAAGTCTCTTTAGTACTTCAATGTAGTAGTGTTGATTGATAGTGTGGCGCTGATGTGATAGTTGGCGCGAAAACCTACTCATATCGCGAATTTTGGCAATGCTATGGTCTGTAATCGCTGACCTTGGCAGCCCTGCAGGTTCATCATCTTTCACATTGTCCCTTCCCCTTGAAAACAGCGTATACCATTCAAACACATGTGCACGAGACAAAGTTTCATCTCCATAAGCCTCGACTAATATTTGAACTGTTTTCGTGGCTGATTTCTTAAGTTTCACAAGAAACTTGATGTTGATTCGACATTTTTCCAGCAGAATGCAGTTGCACGTGTTCTCTCAATGACGCAGTTCTCCCAACTGCCGTGATCGATCAAGGCGAAATTGACTACATCGATAGAACAGGGGTGCGGAATGACGTCACCAAAACAATTATTGCCAACTCTACTCTTTTTTCAAGCTACGCATTTAATCTCGTTTTGTTATGTCACACCTTTAACGTTTGATTGAATTAGTTCTTGTTTTTATTTACTTTGAAATAAAACATGAAGTGTACTTAAAAAAATGTCAATAATTTAAAATAAATACATTGGTATTATATAGCATGGTGTAATGGATCTAACTACGCCCTCTAGTGAATTAAAAGAGAGATTTTTAGTCAAATCCTAATCCGAGGGCAAGCATAAGCTATACATTTTAGATACAGTCATGCATATTACTTTTCTATTTTTCTGTGCTGTGATGTATGTAAATAAATATATTAATGTATAGTACATAGCTGTCTCATCACTGTTACAATGGTGTAGCGTAGTATTGAATTAAAGTAACTTTATTAAAAAATATTGAACATCAAATATTTTCTAATCTCTTAAAATTGTAAATAAAAAGAAAACCTGTATAATGTATTGTTCCAATTCTTTTATTTTACTTAACTATTTCAAGAAAAACAGATCAGTTAGATTAAAAGTTTAAAATTATAAATGACCCAACTAAATGGATGAAACTTAATTCATCTCCAGACTATAGATTTCGAATCAATCTAACCAATCAGAAACTAGATCTGCTCATCTTCCAACTGCACAGTTACTAAGCGTATCAATCTATCAATATACGTTCCTAGAGTTTCTATTCCATAAACTTGTTTGGAGCATTCTAGATTTTATTCTCCGCCCTAGAGTTCTTTCTCTTTGATGGTACTGCAGTAAATAAATAACTGTCATTCCTTTTCCTTTTTTTATTCCGTAAAAATAAAATCTTCTAGATTCCATCTACGAATTCAGAATAGGAAAAAATTTTACTGATAAAATGTATACACACAAAAGAGCGTCTTTTATATCCTTTGATTTGGAAGAGAGATAAAACCCATGATTTTATGAGCGAGGACTTATAGAAATTTTCCTTCAATGGCGTTCTGTAAAAAACATCGAATGCGTAAAAGTAAAAATGGAGTTGGATGAAATGTTTGCTCGATTCCTCGCATACAGCCTTGAGTTCTTAGATTTTTACTTCTTGAATGATCGTACTAGTATAAGGTTATAAATTTTTCGGAATTTTATAAAACTTTGAGAGCATAAAAATACTAAGATTCATTTCACTTGAAATGTGCAAGAGAGCGTAAATATTGCGAAGCTTTGTTGTTTTTGCATTATTTCCAAAACGTGCATTGTATACTAACGCGAGATAAAATTTAATTAATTTTCGACGTATTCATGCATTTTGAATGTAAAATATAAAAATTTAATGTTTATTAGTAAAAGCAAACTAAATAAATATTTTCTCTTTATAACGCTTATTTCTTAATTTCTGTACAAAGTAGAGTTAAATTAAAATTTTGTACATGAAAGAAAAATGTTAAAAATGGTTAAAATACTATAAAGAATACCTGCAAACTCTGAATTTTAAAAAAAAAGTCTTTCATGTAGAAATAATAAACTTCAAATATTAAAATGTGACTTTTTTTTTATCTTTCAAGTTTCATGTACATTAATTTGTATGTATTTTCCCTTTCAAGTTACATTGATGACGATATAGTTAAAAAAACCATATTGGAATTTAATTATGATAGTCATAATTAAACTTGTAACCACATAAATAAAACAAATAATTACATTTCAGATAACGAAAAAAAAACAGGCTTTCAATAGTTATGAATGTTTTTAAATATTCTAAAATAAGGATGAACTATTATAAATTTTTGTTGTTGGATTTTTAAGGCATTTTCTTTTTGTATTTCTATATTTTTTTCCCTACAAATTGTAGCAAACTTTATATTTTGTTATATTTATTTGTCAACTTTAATAAATTGCTTAATCATTTAATGAGATCGTTCATTTAATTATTTAAAAATAATTAAGGTTTTCTAAGTTTAAAATACCTACTGAAAAATAATATTATATTCCTATTATAACGTATTTAATACTTTAATGTGAAAGTTTACGATACCTTTTTAATCCTTGTTATGTAAATATACATAAATATTACCTTTAAACAAATCGTTTTATAGATTAGAAGCTATTGTAAGAACTCATATTTTTAACATAAAAAAATTCCGCTTTGGCTTCCGTTTTTTCGTCGTTTTTTTTATCAAAGAAAGAAATTTTTCATTTTATAGAAAAAAATCTATTTAAAAGCCAGGATGAGGTTTCTGTGGACAAAAAATTCCCTTAATCTCTTACAAAATATTTTCAAGTGGTTTGAAATAAAATAATTAACTTTGAGGTACATACTCTGGTGCGACATTCGAGGTCATGGTACCCTAATTGTTATGATCACGAACTCGTGACCGGAGTGTTGCGGGTTCGAATACTGATGCCACTGAAGATCTGCTTTGTAGATCAACGATAATATCACTGGGTATTTGGGCCGTTTGTGGCCCTCCATCCTATATCTAACACTGATTGAAGTGTGGAAGTGATGCTGATTTTTTCATGCTGAGTAATGAAAGCTCCTGATTGGCTGATCCAATCGTTTGAAAAAGTTCATTTCAGTGATGTTACTTTAGGTGAATGAGAGAAAATCGAGTGCTCGCTTTCTGGTTGGTTCTTATAGTGTGAGAAGATTGACTCTCATTGACTGCTCAAGGGTCTAGGAAAGTAATATAAGATAAGTAGGGGGGGAGGGCTTGTCCAGCAGAGTGAGATATAAAAATACAATAGGAACCGCGTAGAGAAGGCGTCAATGCACGTTAAATCTTTTGAAGAGGAAACGTCCTTCCAGTGGTAGAGAAGTTAGGAGATGCGGTGCCAGCTCAGATGTCGTTCTCGGCGATTGATTCAGGTTCAAATTTACGAAATCCGTCCTCGTGCTGTTGTATAGTGCGTCATTAACATTACTCTCACGGCTGTAACATTCTTTTAAATTAACGAATGTCTGTCTGCAACAAACAATTTTCAGTCCTAACGCGTCTTGCTGTAGAAAAAAAAATGAAGTAATCTATGTGGATTTCAGGATAATCTATCCCTATCCAGAATGTTCTAAGCCTAAATAAGGATATATATGTAGTTAACATGACTTTGAATACTTCTAAGTTGACGCGTTGTGATTGATCGAAGTTATGAAAATGCAGCCTTTAATTATATGATAGTTTATTCCAGGTATTCCACATTTTGTTCTGTATCCCAAGCCAGGACAAAAGAGGAGTCATATTTCAAACATTGATAGTGAAAGAGTGCCGTTTATCCACGTGGTTGGAGTGAGTCAGCAGAAGTCCAAGTGAAAGTCGTTATGCGGGAGGTGGGTTGAATTGTACTGGGCAGGAGGTTTCTTACGCCAACTGACATATGAAGGGCTGGAGATTTATCACACACACACACACACACACACACACACACACACACACACACACACACCACCACACACACACACACACACACACACACACACACACACACACACACACACATTGAACTAGTCTATTTGCTTCCTTTAATAATGCTCTCTTTACTAAATCAAATTTTAAATCCATTATAATTTTAGTATTTTATTTATCTTTCATTCAAGTTCTTCATCCTTAAATGTCGAATTCTAGAATGTGTCAAAACAATTTTTGAATTCTTTAACGTAATATTTGAAATTTATCTCGCTCTATGTTAAGTAAATAAAAATTAACTCATTAGTTAAGTACTTTCTTTTTTCTTCCCTTACATTAAAAAAAATTCAATTAAAAGTTTCCTTTCCTTTTCCTCCCTTTTGTTCTCATCCAATTTCGGATAATTGAATAAAGCAGTTGCTTCAATTCATCCCTAATGAAGCGTTAATACGCCAACTAAGTATAGAATATTTCATAAAAATCTATAGCGTAATATATTATTCAATCAATCCTCTAATTCATGCTTTAAGAGAATTCCGATATTTGATATTAAAATACATTATACGCGAAGAAAAAGGTACATATGAATCTATGTAAAAAGGAGAAAAGTGACTCACTCACTCATTGACATCTCTGGAATTATTAAACTTACAGACTTGAAATTCGGCAAGCATGTCCCTTTTGTAGAGTAGAGATCCACTGAGGATGGAGTTTGCAGACGTAAAGGTTTTGCGGGAGCGTTAATTGGTAAACTATTTTGAACTATTAGATATACAGGCTGGAAATTTGGCATGCATATTTCTTTTGTTGGGTAGATATCCACTAAGAATGAGTTTTGAGGAAATTGACTTTCAAAGGTTGTATCATTACAAATGTTTCACAGAAATCGTCTCCCAAGGGGCGGTATAGATACAAATTCATACTTTTTCAACTCACGGAACTCCTGTAACTTGTAAGTGTTCTCGTGAAACCCCTAGAACTAGAAAATGTTTTCATAGAACCCCATTCTCCACATACATACTTAGAAGAATAGTTATAAGTACTTCACGCAAAGGCAATTAAAAAAAGTATTGCATTTATTATTAAAAATTCTAACCTAATTTTTTAATAATTTGTTCATTAATAATATTAATTTGTAATCCTAGTGTCGTCTATCCATGCATTATATTTAGTGACTAGGATAAGTGCATGCTTCTTTTCACACAAACTGTCGAAGTTGAAGTCTATTGAGATTAAATGCAATCACATTTCCTATTCTGAGTTTAATTTGTTTTTATACTTTGTTTTTGTTGGTACTCACATTGAGACATATATTTTCTTTTAACACAATGTTCTGAATGGCATTAAAATATTTATAGTTGTTCGAGAAATACTGTGTATTTTGCATGAATTTGCAATGCAAAATTTAGGAGCTGTTCTTGTATAAATTAAGATTTTAACTTCGAATCTGTTGATATTATAAGTTGTTTCCTCTCGTTTTCCTTATAGATGTTTTTTCCACAAATATAAAATGTACATTTTTCATTAGGAAAATATTTAGTTTTGCAAGAAATTGTGCTAACTAATGAGTATAAAATTATCTCGTGGAACCTGAAATATTAAACAATAGAATATTTACAATCTCGTAAGAACTATGTATATAACGATAAAACATTTTAATATTCTTTTATTATATTATAATACAAGTTTAAAAAGTGTTGCAAAATAAAGTTATTTTTTAATAAAATTTTCAGCTGTAATGAATGGAATAAGCTTTAGATACTAATTATAAAAACTTCATAGAGAACGTGAATTCATTTTGCGTACATATTTTTAAGTTTCTTGTGGACTTTTGTTTTGTGACTCGTGGAACCCTTGGGCATGCTTTGTGGAACTCCAGAGTTCCATGGAACACAGTTTGAAGACCACTGCAGTAGACCAACGGACTAAAAATTTGTAATCATGTTTTTTTTGTTGTTGTTGAACAGAGATCTGTGGAGAATTAATTTTGTTGAAATGACTCCCGGTTGGGGTTGTGGGAGGTGACTAGATGTGTGTTATATTTAATAAAATTCTTACTTCTGAACAATTAGACCTATAGATTTGAAATTACGTAGACGTGTTTCTTTCGTGGAGTAGAGATCTGCAAAAACGGGTTTTGCAAAAATCGACTCAGAAGGCTGTCAATCGACTTATGAAGCTGTAAATGATAAATATACTTTATCATTAAAAACGCACAAGTCAAGTCCTTTTTAAATCAAGAGGCTTAGTCTATGAGAGTGATTTTCTGTACACTCGAAAGCTTGATGCTATGACTTAGAAATCAACAATTTAAAATTCCTAATATATTGCCTTAAAACTTAATGAAATACTGAGTGAAACGGACTGGTAGCAGCTATAATAAAATAAAAAATAATGAAAGTTCAGAAATACCGAATATTATTTTCAGAAAAAAGTAAAACTTTTTCGATGACAAAAAAAAAAAAAAAAAAAAAACTTAAGTTAATGATTAATTAAAAAATATAGTCTTATTTCTATGTAAATAATGCTCTTTATAAAATTCAAATTTTATATCCGCAACTAAGTACCAGATTATTGATGCGCCGACTATAAAACTATAAAATTAAACAGGAAAAAAACCGTTAAAAAACAATGCATTAAAAAAAACTAAACTAGATTTTAATGCCTAGTTTCAAAAAATAAAGCTAATGACTGGGATGTTAACACGAAATAAAAAGTAGCCAGTTTTTTAGCATTTTTTTTTTATTTAGATATATGGAGAATGACATTGATTGATTCCGTTTAAAAGAAAATTAATTAAAATAGGTTATTATCGTCTCTCGAGATAAGAAAAAAAAATACTTCAAAATAGAGTATTATATTTTAAGCAGAGCGGTGTTGCTAATTATGTAAAAAGGTACTTACTAACACAAAAAAAAAATTGCAACTTTCCTGTAATGGAAACAACTGGTTTTGAAAACCTTTAAGTGAGCCGTTGAAAAAATATATTATTGTCAGCTGTGGTATTTTGAAAAATAGCTCTTAAAATATTCTGGAAAAATTGGATAAATGTAATTGTTCATGAAAAAACAGGTGTTGTGAGTTTTTCTTGTATATTACAGTGGAATAAATTGCTTACTCTTTACATTTTGCTCCAGGTTTTTATTTTACTTACGTTTTTTTTTATAACTTATTATTTTTGTATGAGAGCACTTAATATGCTTTTAGTTTTCATGGAATGTTGCTTATCATATTTTTTTTATAAAATCGATAATTTTTAAAAAAAGTTTTGTTGTAGGATTTAAGGTTTTTTTCAGATGGTTTTGTTATATAAAATAATTTGTATTTTTAGTTTTGGAAGTAGTTTGTGGAAATATTTTCCTTCTCTCTCTGATTAGTTTTCATAGCCATGTGAAGAAACCTTAAATTCATATTTATAGTTTTTTATTATATCGGTATATATTGTTTCACAACAGCTAGGAAAATGTTGAACATTAATTACTCATTTAAATGTTCTGTTATTCAAATAAAGTATTACTATTATTATAGTAACCATTTTATTTAAATTTATAAAAAGAATATTCTTTACTATGTTAATTTTATTTGAATGCTTTACGTAAAAAGTGTAAAGATATACAAGAAAACAATCTATATTTATAATAGTAGTTATATGTATCCGACGCGGACTTCATTTCTTCTTATAATCACTCAAATGATAAAAAAGATCTCCAAATAAATGATAATTGAAAAAAATCACAAAAATTAATTACAAATGAAGTTTAACCAGCGCCAATTTCTCATTACAATTCTTTTCTCCAACTGAAAAAAAATATAGAATAATTATAAAAAGGTGCCAACATAAATCAGAAAATAAATTAAATAATCAGATAAATTATAATTACATGAATTATTGATTTAAAGCAGACGATTATAATATAGAAGATAATTTTCAACAAAAACCATATATCTCTATGTATAATTACTGTATAAATTAAATAATCAATTAAAATACGTCAAAATAATAAACAAAGATTTTAATATAACTAAATATCTACAATACGAAATACAAACATTATTACTGTTACGATGGCTCAAAGAAATTTTTTACGAACTAGATAAAATAAATTTGATAAATCATATTTAATTTCCCGCTTTTTTCATGTAATATTCTATTAAAACAATGTGTCATTTTCTACTTATAAGATGATATTTTGTAAGTAGTTATAGCCAAATACGTACTTAGCGTCAGTTAAGCTTTGGGCCCCTTAGAGTCCCTGGGCACCCCCGCAACCTCCGCGTTGGGGTTGCGGGGGTGTACATTACGTCACTTATGTACTGGAAGGAAGCAAAGCAAACTACCTTCTGACTAATTTCAAAATAAAATACATTTTTACTATCTGATGTAATATACTTATAAATATTCTAGTACTGCTCAATGTATTTAATAATTAATTTATCAATACTAAGCTAAAAACAAGTTTAATAATTACGAGTGACTCCATGGGCTAGACATATACAAAATTTAATACTTATCTTCACTGGCGTAGCTAGTCCTGAGTGGGTTCTGTATTAAAATTATTTGCAGGCTCTTTTGGGAAAAGAAATAAAAAAAAACTTATTTCAAAGTGTCAGAAAGTTACACATTTTAAGGCCCTTGTAGCTTGGGGGCCCTATATCATTCATACAGCTGATACGGTGGTAGCTACGCCCCTGCTTATCTTGCAAATTTGTAAGGTTTATAGTTAAAGTCGTACTGGCTTTAGTATCAAAGTACAATGTCATTGCACGCAATAATTGTTGTTGAATAGGGGGGCGCGAGGAAAATTATAGTTGAAAGTTGGGTCGGAAATGTTTGAAAGTTTGAGAAGCTCTTGCTTAATTCGGTCCTATTTTTTATGTATTTTTTAATTCATTTTGTGATTCTTCAGTTTATCATTACCACTGATTTGAAAAAACTGACGTCATTTGTTTCATTCATTAATTCATTTTCAATTCTTTAAACATTTTTTAAAAAAAATGACATGAATTTTTTTTATTTGTAATTTGTAATATTAATTTTTCTTAACCCATTTTATCACATGGTCGTGTAGACCTCGGTAGCCAAATGTTCATGGTCGGGAATTTTGTAGCTGACTTTGCTGGGTCGCGTGTACAACCTAGACCCACCATGAAGATGCCCATTAAATCTGTCAAAGCTCTAAGCACTCCCCCCCCCCGTCCCGTTGTGTTTTATGAAAGTCAGTGGAGGTTATGCCTGCTCAGATGTCGTCTTCATCACTTTGTCGCGGCCCGAAGGTCACTGGCGTAAGAGGGTTTGGGGAAGAAGCAGACATGTGATCTTAAAAGTAGCTACTTTTTTATATTCTATCTTTAACTCTTTATGAATGTTATACTACTTTATATCATTACTCTGGGAGCAATCTCGAATCCTAAAACAATCTGAAAACTATTGGAAATCACTTAGCTTCAGTCGGAGCTCCTTGTGACGATCCTTCTCGATCCCTGATAGCTCGGTCATCTCCAATGTTATTTACTTCTATAACTCCTGGTGAATTCCACAACAAATATTAATTTCAAGACGCGTGACATTACAGTCGCAGTTTACCTTCTCTCATTCTTAGGTTTCACGATTAACGATAAACGATGAAACATTAATCTCACATACCCAACGTCAAGGTTTAAATAGAGTTATACATTTGCATGGAATCAAGCCATTTCTATGGAAAGCATTTTTAAAACTAAAATCATAGTTAAATATTAGTTACTCTTAGAGGATTAGTTGGAGAACTCGAATAGTACCCGTTACAACTTGACCGTGGTTCAAAATTACGAGGTCCCAACAGCCCTAGTGTATCTTCAGAGTTCGACGCAAAACCAGTATAAAAACAAATCCGTCTCATTTAGGTACGCAAGAACGTTTTCAAGTTAAGAAATACCGGCAAACTCTATAATTTTGTAAGAAGATTATCTTAAATGAACTTATAATGTCAGTTGTTTTTCCTATTTTATTGTATATTTGTAGAAGTTCTGAGTGTATTCATATCTTTATTAATGATATTCTAATAATGATCAGGTTGTGACATTCCGAAGTTTGAAGAGTTATACAGAATTCACAATAACACAACACATGAATCTTATATATATATATATATATATATATCGTTATGCGCGATATACTTTTTAGCATTCATACCTAGACGTTTTCATCATTTCAAAAATTTGTTTTCCAAATTCTTTCCTTCCAAAATAATTCGCATAAATAAAATATCCGATAATTCGCCATGAAAATTTATTTCTGCATCCCCTCATTGTATATTGCTCATACTCTCGTTGCTGAACTGTGCACTAGGAAACTTCAACGCCCATAGCTAGACCCATAGTGAAGATAAATGGCTAAGATAGCCACTACCCTAAAAGCGTGCTGGTGTTGCTACTACGGTTATCAGCCGTAATGGGAAAAACACTCTCCACAATAACTTTCATTCTATTATTTCCTCCTCTGCGATATGCAGCTCCTTGTTTGTGTGTTTGAATATTTGTTAAATAAAAGAATTGAGGTTTTTTAGGAGGTCCTTAAATGTTTGTATTTTTGCTTGATTTATAAATCCGTAAAAAATATTACGAGTCTTACTTTTATGTATTTTCAAATTCTTTTAGTGCTTGTCTCTGTGTTATAGATTGGATTATTTTATGATTACCACTTTAGATACCATTCGTTATTCTTGCTATATTAATGAATACGTAGACATTGATTCACTGTTTATTTTGTATTTGCTTGAGTGTATTTAAAGTTTGTAGTAGCGTTTGGTTTTTGTTTTGGTTTGTTTGTTTAGCGTTTGGTTTTTCTAGTTGTTTTTCCAAGAATGTAAATGTTTCAAATGCTAGGACGTCCAAGCAGTTAACAGGCAGGTTCTTTCAAAATGAATTGCAATTTACTTCACACCTGTCTTTTAATTATGGTAAATTTTAGTTTAAAGTATACTATACACGTACAAATATATAATAACACCGATTTAAAACCCACACAAACTTTGAACATAAAGCACAATTAGAATCTTTATCCACAATGTTGATTAAGGTGAATGAAATGCACAATCGTTGTCAAATGTTTGACTCTCACATGTTTCTTTCCTACATCGCTATTATAAAAACTTCTAGAAGCTTCTGATATTTCCTAGTCAAATAATAGTCCTAATTTTCCTGGAATTGTTTATTTGCATATATTTTTGTCACCAAAAATGGTGACTGAAAGACATTTAAGACGACCAAATTTGTCTCTCTTGGCATACTAGCAATTGTTTCGGTCAGTACACTTTTTCGGCAGTTAAGTGAATAAAATCCAAAGTACTCATTAAGATACTAGCATATATGATATCATTTTAAAAAAGCATTGTTATCATCTTGAAATACACAGAATTACAATATATTATAAGTCTGATTATATTATTTATGTATTAAGGTTTTACATGTATTAAACAATTAAAAAACCGCTATTAAGCAGTTAAAAATAGTTACAAAAGCATTTTAAAATTTTGAAAATGATGTCATTATTTAATCTATAATTATATTGATAAAAAAAAATCAAACTATATAAGCACATTTAATGTATTCGTATACCCAAAACACAAATAGTTTCTAACTATTTTTATTCCGAAATCCTTCCTCTTTAAGCAACAACTTTCTCAACCAATGTATCCCTCGAACAGGAACAAAAATATCCTTAAGACTCGCTCAATCCTTGTATGGACTTCTTTCTGTGATCAGGATCGATTGTTTAATTAAGATCAGGATAACAGGATACAGTAGAGAGATAAACGAATGGGTAAATTTCTCCGGTCATCCATGTCACGTGATTGGATAGCATGGCTGGCTTCCAAACGCATTCCTCCAGAGGTAAGGATTACGTTGATTACTTAAGGTGTGAAATGTGGGTAAGGTTTAGGGAAGTGAAACTACTAGAAGCTCCCAGATATTCTGGTTTCTTAAAATAATTATTTTACAAATTTGTGTTTTTTTGTTGAACCTTGTGGAAGTAATAGTTTATTTACTGCGGTATTTTTTTAGCGAAAAAAGGTGGTTTTTACTATTTTCTGTTAAAATATAAGGCAGTTTTCAATGACAACAACAAAAAACTCGGGATGTCTTTCAAATTGAAAAATACCCCCATATTAGTAAATTTGTATTTCTCCAGCTTATAGAGAGCATCAAATTTTATAAACCAATAATGTTACAATAAAACCATTTTCCTTTATATAACTTATGTTAAATATTTTATTTACTGTATTGTTAAAACAGATTTTTATATTTATTTATTAAATTTAAAAACCACATAATCACAGAATGTTTCTTAATTTTAAGAGCACAATGTGATAAACAAATATATGAGCAATACACTCATACAAATTGGATTAGTATATAAGTATTTGATCATTTTCTTCCCTGGAATAGTGTTTCAATTATAGAATAGTTTGATTATACCCGTCTAATTATATAAAATACATATTATACATTCATTCTAATTATACATTCTTCAGAATCATCAATTTCAATTACAAATTATAATTATATTCATTAAAATTAGAGACTTTTAGTTATTTCTTGTTTTATTACATTCAGTGAAATTAGAGAACTTTAATTACGTGATTCTATTAATTCTATGAATTCTTCACGAGTGTATTATATGATTCTAATTATATTCAGTCTGGAATTCTGTTTTCTAAACTTTATGAACACACACACACATATGGAGAGTATAATAAAATAAAATAAAATAATAAGTGAGAAAGTTGTATTACCTTCAAGGCTATATATACAAGTAAATACACGTTATAACTACACAAACATAAAATAACGTTAGAAGTTTTTCCTACCAGAAAAAAAATCTGTGAATATGGGCCCTGTTCTTTTCAGCATATTGATATTTGATTTAAATTACGTAACATGAGGACTATTGGTGACGGAATTTGTAATGTTTAACTGTAGACAAGTAAAGAAGGTGACACCTATAGCTGACCACCTACTTTCCAAACTTCCACATCGCGCAAAATGTATTTTGTACCCAGTGAAGACAGAACTCACTTGATAAAGTTTTAGAGCCATGTACACAAGTCTCCTTCGGGGGGTGGGGATTCTGAACTACGACAGATTATGTGTATACCAGCTACTCCATAGACGGGTTTCTTAACTAGTGTTATGAACTTTAGACAATATTCTAGAGAGCTAAATGACAACGAAACTAACCTGAGATTTTGCACTTGCGCGAGTGGCACACTTACGTATTCTACGGTTGAACCTCAAACGGAGAGTCCACCGGCGAGCTGACTAGTAGAGATTTTGTTTATCGAGGGCACATGTGATGAATGCCACCCTTCCCAACTTTTGCCTTTTCTAAATATCGTATCACTAACTCAGAAAGTTATTAATTTTCTAAAATCTGTACAAATTATAATTTGATTCTTTTTGGTTTGCGTTCGTGATTGAATAAATCATGGATTCTCATTGTGAATTCTCTAGTTCATGAATTCTCATCATTGAACCGAGAAATCCACGGCACAACACCAATTACACGACAACTCCAACCACGAGTTCAAAACCATTACCATTCAGCTACAACGACCATTTAAGACGTTGAGAAAGCGTTGTTAAGCTTTACGTTGATAAATATTGCAGAATTGTAATGCTCAATGCATTGAAGCTCTTCCTCATTATCTAAGTATAATGAATAAGAAGTTAAAAATTTTGTTTTTAAAATGCATGTATAGAGCAAGGAAATTTGTTTAAATAGGGAATTGTTTTCTTATTACAGTATGCTGTGTTTGTAAATTATGCCAAGGTCAAGAAATAAAGTAGTTTTGAATTGATCTGAATTTGTTCAAAACATGAACTAATTTTTGTTGCATGGGCGACACATTTAGGACTGCTTATTAGTTGTGAAATGCATTTAAATTCATACTTTATTTTTTCTTTTTAAATTATTTTTATAAGCACTAATATGTTTTTTTAAAGTTTCTTAGAAATGTATTACTGAATACTCTTCAGACGATTTCCTTACGTTTCTTATACCTTTTGATGATTTTTCTTAAGATATTTGATTGAATTTTTTTATTTGAAAATATTAAATGCATTTTTTAGATATAATTATTCGGCAGCTCAATTAAAGACCGTGTTAATTTGAAGGACGAACTTATCAATGTCATTATTCATCTCCAATGTCCCTTTAGCAATTCCTTCTATGGGAAACAATGAGTACAAGGAAGCTGTTTTAAATATGTATCACATATAGAGTGACATTGATTGACCTAATTATTTCTTCTTTAAATCCATAAGAAAATAGTCTTATTTGGAATGTTATCAGTAATTTGAAACGTCGATAAAATTAGTTGATTGAGAGTTCTAGGGATGAAATGACATTAAGGTTGATAGGAATAATGGGTTTTTTCTCTTGCATTTGTATTTGTATTAAAATTGAAGTTTCTGAATAGTTTCTTTATACTCTGAGAAAACATTACAATATGTAATTTGTGTATGTTCTTATTCATAAAAAAATTACGACATGACTATTTGACTGCTAAAAAGGTTACAAAAAAGATTATGTAAGGTAAAGCCGTTTATAATTAACAAAAAATTAGTCTACATGCAAATTTGACGTTAAAAAGAAATAACAATTATGAGCTAATTATGTAACTGATTTTTGTAAATCTAATTTGTATGTATCACTTCTGTGGTAAAATATAACGGTTACTACATTAATTTTGTAATACGCTCTAATTTTTGTTGCTTAATGTAATTTTACTCTGTTAAATCGAGGTTGACAGTTCCAGAGTTAATTTAATTACAAGTTGTATTTACTTGTAACTTTTGTTATTGTCTGTTTCCTTTGAGGTGAAACTTACTCTTAAGGTTCCTTTAAAAAAGAAAGGTTTTAAAATTATTCTGTTCAATAAAAGGAAAACTTTTTTTTAATTCCGGGGATATCTGACTAAAATAATTCTATATCATATACTAGAGAGTTACTTTGTGATATAAATCAACCTCTCATCTGATGCAAGTTAAATCTGTCGCTGCTCAAAGTCCTCCCATTGGCGTGGTGTGGTAATTTAGAGAGAGGGTTCCAGATCAGGTATTGTTCTCGTCACTTGACCGAGGTTCATAATTATGAGGTCCATCGCCAACAGCCTTCGTGTTGTTTTCTCGCGTGACTTTAAAAAACGCTCAGTCATTCAGTTAATATCAGTGTAGACATTGAATTGTTGTTATATCACTTGTCATCAAGATTTCTGTCCTGCAGTTTAAATTAGCACCAGTTTTCACGAGGATATGATTAATAAGTAAAATTTTACTACATAAATTTTATACTTATTTAATAAATTCATGAATTATTTTCAATTTAAGATATTTGATTTTTAGGATTATATTTATTCTTTACATATTATTATAAAAGGATCTACGAAAGAATCATGCATTTTCCAGTGCAGTATTATTCTTTTATCTTAAACTTGATTCCAATACGATAAATTCCATGATTCATAATTCTGTTTTGTTGAACCGCACATTTCTGTTGTATATTTACACAAATAATTGGATACATATAGTAGCCCCTGTTGGCATGTTGTGGTTGTTTAGTGAGAGTGGTGGTACTCAGGTGTCGTTCTTGTCACTTGACCGTGTTTCACAATTTTGAGCTCCATCGCCAATACACGTGCGAAGTTAATCACCAATTCACTGACGATCCACGTTTCCAAAAGCACACATCCCCAATGTGAAGACTTTGAACTTCGAAAAATTTATCGTGCTCCAACCCTTCTACATAGAGAGTCTATAGCAGGGGTGTTGAAGCAGTGGCACACGTACCATCAATGGCACACGACACAATATTTTGAGCACGCATTTTGTTTCAAAATAACAAAGTTCCCCAAGAAGAAACGAACAAACGCGAGTGATCTGTCTGAAGGGGGGGGGGTGAGTACCCTCGTTTGTTATTGTCTTGCCTTAGTTACGTCATGAACTACAGTTGCTTATGATGTAAAATTTGTCTGCGCTTAGCATAGTCAATTTCGCTGACGCAACTATATTTTAAAATTTATTTGTGTTATACTTACTTTTTTTTAACTGTTATTTAATATGGCTAGTTCAGCAAAAGAACAAAAAGTGTCAGATAGTAAGTGTAACAGAGAATTTCAAATGTGGTGAATCTAGAAGTACGGCATTATTAGAGAAGGTGACAAATCGATGTGTGTTTCATGTTCTGGAGCAGTGATATATGTAGAACGTCGTCTGTAAAACGGCATTCTGAAGCAAGTCACAAATCCTCTTGTCAAAAAAGGGAACCACAGCAAGAATAAATAATTGTGCTTAGAAACCATTTGACAGATGACTCTAATTCAGCATGCATTCTACTAAAAGTAACATCTTACAATCCTAATATAAGTTATTTGTCATTTAATTTGCAACAACAGAAGTCACACTAATGTTACTTTATATAATTTAAAGTACACGTATAACTAAAACATTTACAACTATACAGTACAAAATATATTTTTTCGTAGTAAGTAAAGAGTTTTGAGTTGTTCGTGTTTAGTTTTGTTATTTTTCTAATAATCACAAGACAAAATTACTTGACGGCATGTCTATACCTAATGCACACATCTTTAGAAAAAATGGCATGTTGATCCATAAAGGTTCGCCACCCCTGGTCTATAGTGACACCAGGTATCAACTTTGTTACTTGACCTTGGCTCAAAGTCACGAGATCTGGTGACAATGATCATCGTGTCGCTTTACAGTGTGACATTAATTAGTACAAAGTCACTCATATTGTATGAATTTCATCTTAAAATAGGTTCAGAAACTTTTATTTTTCATAAAAAAGCGATAATTATTTTTATTCTTATGATTTTTTTCCAGTTTATGGAATTTTAACAAAGATCCATTATTTATATTAAGAAAAATAATTTGCTCCATTCTCCCCCCCCCCCTCTTCGTTTTTTTGTAATTTTTTTCTCTTTTGCTTAGTTAGCGACTTGCAAAAAAGCTCGATTATTTCAAGCCAAATTCGACATCACAACGTGTAAAGCGTTCAATAAAACTGAAAATATTTTTTTTTAGTTGAGAAATCTATTCGATGCACCATTGTTGACATGAACGGTTCACCAAAATTCCATCAACCAATAAACAAGGACATATTTATTTATTTAATAGCAATTTTCTTTCTTTCCTCCCCCTGACTTCAAGCTCCGGATGTGAAATTCGAATAGGAGAAAATCAAAATTTCTCGCCAAGTCGTAAGATCCTGACAGAAGTTCGACACAATTTTCTTCTGGCGATGTCATGATTTGTGTTTGAGGGTGGGGGAGTTGAGCAAGGGGCGGGGTGTGCAAGAAAAATAGAAATGAATTACATCCCCTCCACATATTTTTGGTTTCAGGAAGTTAGGCCGAGATATCCATCATTTTTCATATCTCCCCTGTGATATGGATTTGGAAGGCTTCATGAAAAGCTCTTAGGGGTGGGCGGAGGGGATTAAGGGGTGGGCTTAGAACAATGGAGTTTTCTTTCTTTCGAAGGAAGAAATTTGTTCTAAGCCCCAAAGTCGAATTTTTTTTTCTCGATTGGCTTTTTCTTTCGGACCATTTCCGTGATAATAGAGGACTGTGATATATAAAGATATAGATAAATACTACAGTAAAATACATTCTGGCTGCTGTAAATACAAGAAAAATAATATATAATTTATAACCTTTTTTTCATGTAAATATAAAAAGTTTTTGGTTTTCAAATTATTGGTTTTATTTACTGTAGCTCGAATGGTAAAATCACATTCTAGTTCCAAAATGCTCTTTTGATTGGTCGAATAAGCTCTCTGAATGTCTGACATTTCATTTTAAATAAAGAGCTGATTTTCATCTTCTTAATTTTAAATCGTGCTGAGAACTTAATGCTCCTTCTATCTGTCAGAACCGAAAATCCTCATGTTGACCTGGTGTGGAAGTTTGGAGAGTGTTTCCATTTCAAGTATCAACTTCATCACTTGTCCGTGGTTCAAAATTGTTTGTTTTAAATTAGCTGAATTTTTGGCAGCTTATCCATTTGCAGATACTTCAAGTCTCCAAGAGTGGGAGCCATTTTATTGGTGACAACATCTAGGGGCGGCTCCCGCTACTAAAATTTGAATTTTATTCAATCCAAATTCTCGTCAGATGCTAAATGTTGTTGTAATTTAATGTTATCAAGAGTACAAGAAGCCATAATGATACTCAAATGATCTTTTACATGCCACATAATCATATGACTTGCATGCGTACGATTTTAACATTCAGAAAATTCGTCGATAGATCCCGCAACCTTAGCAAGCTACCTCACAACCACCAAGCCTACAAATTACGAAGCCCATTATGTTAAAATTACACTAATAATCCCACAAGCGCAACCAAAATCAGGTTAATAAGTAATCGTAACCTCAACTTAATAAATGTGATAAATTTGTAAATTATTTACTCTTCTGATATTTATTTAATAAGTTTGGATTTATCCAATGCGGGATATCTTCATTAAACACATTTTCAGGACTATCTAGTACTCTTAATAATTTCTTATAATATTCAATTTTGTTTCTCTAGATATATTTGAACAATAAAAATGTCATGCTTATCAAGAAAGGGATCATTAGTTGTAAAAGTATTAAGAAAAGGATTGAGTATGAATAATTAACTAGTTGGGGTACCTGGTTTGTGAGTAAGTACGTCGAACTTTAAAAAGTTAATTTTCAGCCACTTTCTGATGTACAAAGTTTTAAATAAGTTTTAAAGAACGTTTTTCAAAGTTATAAATAGATTGAAATTCACTTTAAGTTATTTATTTACTTTCTTTCGCAAATTTATTATTTTTGAGTTATTGTGCCTTTTCTAAAACATTTTGAGAATAATTGCATTTCAAATAATAATTGTACAATTTTTCTATAACGAATTTAAATTGCAAATTAATAAGCTGTTACTTTTACTAATCTTTGTTTCTTTTTAAATTAAAATAAGAAATATTTATTATTTTTGACTTCAACAAATCAAATACATCAATTAAGCATTCCATGGAATTCAGAATTGCCAACGAATTCTAATGAAATTGCTATTAGTTAAATATACTACGCGACATAGAAAATAGAACAAGAGGAAAGAAAAGTCAGAAAATAAATTCATCAAACATAAAAAAGATAACAATGAATAATAAGGGATTTTTTTATCTTAAAATGATACTCATAACATATAGATAAAACAACCTCAGCTTAGTAAATTGTAGGGGTACTACGAACGGCACTGCACGAAGTAACATGATTAATTATAAAGTCAACGAGAATACACCTGGCATCTTAAGAGGCTTCACATTCCTTGTCAACCATTTGTCACAGTTTCTCTTCTAAATTTGGGGGCGTCAATGAATGCCGGCGGTGCCCGATCACGTTCAAATTCCCCCCGTTTAATTGATGATATATTAGGACAGAGTGGTGACCAAGGAAGCATTCGTGCACCTTGAAGAGAATTTGAAATGCCCAACCAAACATGAAGCGTTTGGTTGGCTATCTTTCTTTGGTACCTTCTCTTTTCAAAGGAATCGAAGTATCTCATTCATGCATTTCAAGCCATCATAGTTCTTTGAATATGAACCAGTGGTAACCTGCTATTGCATGCGATGGTACTTCACATCATAACATCCCGTTACCGCATGGTGGGGCACTCTAGAGATGAAGCTGAACACGTCGCCATTTGAGAGGATCATTCACAAATTGAGACTATTATTGGACAGACAAAAGCCTTAATATTCGTCTGAGAACACGACTTTGTGTCATTCTGATATCCGTGTGAATGGTAGGTGGATGGCAGTCTTCTTAAATGATGCTATGAGAGCTGGCCAACTATTTAACAGGTAACAGCTTTGTTTGATGTTCTGCACACTCTACAAAATGGCAACTTAAGGGACTGTCACCACTTGTCAGCAGATGCACCGTCTCCCCGTCTGATGTCACTCTGCCAACACCGGCGTGGTTTAGTTTTTTCATATTTTCTTGTCCGAACCATTTTTGCCAGAGGGTGTTAGTTGAGATTTGAAATATGAACTAACTCTTTCTTCTGTGTCCTATCACCTCTTGTACATTCGATTGTTGAGTGAGTGAGTGTTTTATTAACGTATATCACATTATAAATTAATACGAGTGCTATTGGCGACATACCTTGAAATTTTGAACCTTGGTCAAGGGACGATTCCTTTTGTTGGAACTGCCTTTATTGGTGGAGGCTTAGTATTTACTGCTATTTTGCGAGTCATCTGAGACAAGAAAAGAATTTCCTTTATGTTTTTCCTGTAAGAAGTAAGAACTTGGATATTTCCCGTTTCACAGGTTTCTTCTTATTATATACTATTAAAGGTCTCCTACAGAGTTGCGAATTTCGTATTAATAACATTAATTATTATTCTGAAATCTACTTAACTTTCCTTTTTGGTGTTGAATTTTCGATGTTACATAGTGTATATTCCTTCAGAGCTGCGTGAAAGTTGTTGATGACTGATCTTGTAATTGCATAAAATGATTATGCAAGAACTACATTCTTTAACTTTCCTCTTGGTGTAATTTTTAAGCCCAGTTATTTTCAAACCGAAAGTAACTGCACCACTCTCTGTCTGATTTTGTTTTAGTAGAATCCAATATTCAAACTCGAGCTTAACTTCTTGAATATTACAACCTTAACTGTCTTATTTGACATCTAAGGTAACCTAAACTTACAACCTAGCTTCATTCCAACGAACGCGAACCCAATTCCTATTTATATGTTTTTATATTATTTTCATCTAAACAGGTTTTAAATATTGTACGTAAAGGACCCTCACACACTCAAATCAATCTTTGTTTCCTAATTATTTTGTAGTACGTGAAAAAAATATGTATGTACAGTAGCGCACACAAAATTTTTCCAAGGGGTCCATGGTCGAAAGTCCCCCAACTCATATCATACCTCAACACAACACCAATTGATTCTTCTGGTTTTGTCAACAAAAAAAACAGTAAAAAACATATTAGTGAATTAATAATTAGCATTAATTAATAAAATAAGTTGTTAATTACAAGTACTTAATTAAAATTTACGTTATATATATATAGGATTATCATCAATAAAAAAACCTCAAGGGCTTTGGGGGTCCGGACCCCTAGGACACCCCCCATGTGTGCGCCACTGTGTATACAGGTATGTATTGCTAACAAAAATACAATTTTAAATTTAAAAAGTAAATAAATAATGGTTATTTACATTTTATCATCCTGTAAGTGGTATAGATCGTAACGAAAAGGCGCATATTGTGATTAAAATATTCATAATCCTTAAGCTACCATAACCTTCTACATTTCTTCTCCACTGAACCACCCAATTCCAATTTCAGACACATTCTTCGAAAATCCTACGTGTAATGAACCAAGAAATAAGGGGGAGGGGGTTGATTCTGTGTCTTACCCCCGCCTCCACAAAAAGATAAAAAGTAAAATGTAGAAGAGGGATAAGGTAAAAAAAAAAAAGAACAAAGAAATCGAAAGGAAAGTTGGAGGCTTATACCGATACCCAGAAAGTGTGGGTGGGCCCCGGGAATCAATGCCAAAACGAGAGTGGATTTGTTCTGGAAATGTCGACTTGGTATAAGAAAGTATTTCCAAAGAGATGATGTATCCATCATGTGGACTATGTGGAGATGGATACTGAGTCGCCCTATTCATCATTCCAATGTCTCCATCAGTCATCCTAAGCGCCTGGTTCGGGAATTTAGAGCAGCCAGACACATACGATTGGGTTTTCTCAATATGGTGTGCTTAGATTCCTTGCGATCTCCTCGGATAGAAATAATTCTTTTGTGTTGGAGAAGGATTTTGTATCACCAGATAGTTCCGTGAAGAGTTTAATAGCTTTTTTACGCTTCAATTAATTTAATAAAACAAGATGTGGGAAGTTGTGTTCGATTTATTGTATGATTTAATAATGAAAGCACTGAATAGTGTGTTATTTGGTTTAACGTTGATGTATAATTTTATTCAATTTAATGAGAATTTACTCATCATTAAATTATGATGTACCTGTATTTAAACTAAAGGTATTTTTTAATGTTATTCTGTTTACCAGTACTACATGTTTATTTTCCAATGTAAATATTTGGTACAAGTTTTTTCAAACTAATATTCTGGTATTATTTTATTCAAATATAAATAAATTAGTGATTTCATTCGATTTAGAAGGCATGGAATTATTTTATTTGATAATGACCTATCAAAATTCATTTTACGTTTTACTCAGAGAATCATAATAAAAAATTAAAGCAGTATATGTACAGTGTGGTTTGTTTAAAATAGTGTACATGAATTAATTTGCCATTTTGATAGATAGGAATAAGGTTTTCATGTTAAAAGTTTTATTAAAGGAATAAACTTTTAAATGTTCAAGCTGATAAAAATTAAAATTATTTAATTTGCTGATGATGTATAATTTAATTCCATTAAAACTTATGTCTCGATTAGTTATTATATCATTCCAGTTTTATGATTTTTACTGAAACAATCGGAGGAACTCCATGCTATTGATTTGTTGTATTAAAATATTTTTAGGTATAATTTTGTGTTGAAAATTGACAATTGCATTGTTAGTACATTTCTTAGATACTTACTAGTTGCCGAATTGTATTCATATATTTATAATTATATTTGAAAATTCACTATAGGATACGAAGTGGTACATTAAACCTATGTGAACTAATATTTAATGTGAATAAAATGTTATTTATTTACTGTTCATTTTATTTTCTAGTGTTTTAAGTGGGTGGTGGGATCGAATATGTGGGAGTATTTGTTATAATATCATATTAAATAATGTGTTTCTCTTTTGAGTGCCTAATGGCAAATTTCCCCAAAATAAATCCGTATCTACAGAGTCTTTTTCTTTCTAAGAACCTATTTAAAAATTTATTTTTTGTATCTTTTTGTTCAACACATATGCATTTTAATTAGCTGCATATCTGCGAATATTTTAATTTTAATACTTAAATTATTGATTATACACGCAGTGACAAATGGTTTTTAGGATTTGATCTCTTAAATAAGGAAACTGAGAAAATTCTTATTTGTTTGTATTAAAATTATTTTAATTGTTATTTCTTCGCTTTAAATTTTGGATATTAAATCTGGCAATTACGTTAGCTGATTTGACCACAAATTCTCCCCCCCCCCTACTCACAATAAAAAAAAATTTGATTGGTTGTATTTCTTGCAACAAACTTCATCTGTTTTCACTTCGATATTCTAGAAGAGTACGAAAAATTCTGAGTATTGTTTTGATTTTAGATTGAACTTTTATTACTATTTTGTCTTGTGTTCTTGTTGCTAATACCACACGTTTAACAGTGTCAAATTGAGGCCGACGAAATTCATCGGGGCTGGGATTCTAGATGTACGCCTGTCATTAGCCGTAGCTTTAAGCAGTCCGTTTTAGTTCGGTTCCACCCCAATTTCGAGAGAGAACACCCTGAAAAAAAGGCGGTCACTCATTTTCTTTTTCTTTAATTTCACGAGTGGACTTGCTTTTATTTTGAGTTTCCCCATGCCGCAAAGGCACTGCACATTTACTAACTTCCATGCCTTCTGAATGACTCGAACCCAGGCCCTGCGGTGCTGCTGTCAGCATATGATGAATTCATATTATATTTTGCTGGTTTATTTTAGGATTGAAAAACTCTTTTCACATCTGCAATTGTCAAATTTAAGAAGTTAGGGACATATTTAACTCCTCAATTTTAGCTTAAGTGATAAAGTAAGTTTCTCAAGGTTTTTTATTTCATTTTTCATTGGTTTAAATGTATAAATTCAGAACGGAATTTTGTTTTCCTGAAATTTTCAGGGAGGGATATGTTTGAATCCTATCTATTCTGATGTCAAATGTTACTCTTTTATAATTTTCTTTGACAAGCAGTGCTGTTTAACATGAAATTGTGCTCTTTTTCTTATTTTAGGGATCAGTTCAATTTTTTTCCAGTCCGCTATCATCAAATATACAGTTTCTTTTCTGTGCTAAAGCCTTTCATATATGCTCAGTAAACATTTGATTGATTTAAACAGAAATCATTCGATCGAATCATTCGAACAATTGGTATATTTCCAAAGCACTTTTATCAAGAGAATTTTGTGAAAAATTTATAATTATAACTCGTATTCCATCTTAATATTTCAACTGGGGAAAATGTTTACTTTACAAATGAATTAATGTATCATTGGCTTATGACGCATGCGTGATTATATAGATGGCGCCACGGTAAATTGTGATCATTCTTGGGAAAGATTCTTTTTTGTGTAAACGTTTATTTACTTTCTTTTTAAATATAGCTCTCTTTTTTCCGATTAAATGTTTTGTAAAAACCGCGAGAAATTGTTATTTTTTTTAAGAAAATATTTTCCCATTTTATATATTTACATTTACATTCATTATCGCATCAAATTTTGACGAAATGACGAATTTAAATAAACTCTCTTGCATCCCCCCCCATTCCATCGATTTTAAAATGAGAATTAGAAATAGAAACAGTATTTTTAAATTTATTTAAAAAAAATTAGTTTAGAATCTAGGAAAGTCCTTAGAATAACAAGTGAATGTATTCCATGCATATACCACATTTTTATTTTGAGAATATTTTATTTTTGTAATTAGAATTGTATAAGTTATTTATTATATATATACAAATCCTTATATTGTGGGAAAAAATAATTTTGACTGATAAAGTACACTTAAAACCATCATCATACATGAAGTAAACTAATTCCTTTTTCTGTGGGCTTAGACACCAATTCATTATCGCACACCAACGCACAAGTGGTCCTTATTTGAATTCCTTTCGACCAAAAAAAATCGATGAATATTTTTACTTAACAGCTTCAGTAGTAAAGAGGAAAATACAAAACAACAACTAAGTTGAAAAAAACATGGTTTTCATCCTTTAATTATCTTTCTCTTGATTTGCATAATTCTTCTCTCTTCTGCGCTAATGAAAAATGTACCATCAACAGAGTCATTTTTTTTCCTTTTAAAAAAAAAACTTTTTCATTTCCTTTCTGTTTTGATTTTTTTCAACCGCCTCCACTAAAAAGTTGTTGAAATGCAGAAAATACATAATTACATTTTGATCATGTGCGTCTCATTTTATTTACGTTTGATTAATCAGTCAATTGCATTTGAGAGAAAAGAAGGACCATTTTCGCGTCTACTGATTTTATTCTAATATATTCGCATTTTAACGCAAATAAAAAATGTTTCTTACCTTTTTACGCATGCATAGATAATTTCTCGCATCATTCATTACCTTGTTATGTCTTGTGCTTTAACATTACGCATTCTTTCTAACATTCTCTGTTGCACAGTGATACTCCTCTAAGATGTCTTTAATTACTGAGTCATTTGTCTCGTCGCTTTTTGATTTAATTAATAGCCACGGATAAACAGAGCTCTTAATTAATCAATGCTTGTAATAGTTAATAACCTTTGAGAAATGCGGAGGATATTAATGAGATCGACTTTACATATCGGGATGGCTGTTACGAATGCTGTCAGTTTGTTCTTGAACAACTACTAGAAATTCAGTAATTAACTCGTATTGAGCGTTTCGGGTAGAAAATAATTTCTTCGCTTTCTTAGAATGTATAAGATTTGTAAGATAGAGATTGTTTCTTGTTTTGTGAATTGACATAAACACGTATTTGTTTAATTTGTCAAATATTTACGCTAGTTTAAACAGCTGAAAGCAAGCAATTCATCTTTCTGTAAGAGAAAGTTTCTTTGCAATCCTTTGAGTTCTTATTGATACTAATAATAATGAAGAGAGCTGCGCAAAAATTGCCACTTAAACTGCGATTTATTTTGTTAGAAATATATAAATATCCTAATTTTATATTTAATTTCAAATCTTCAAGTGGTCATAGTTGCAAAATGGTGTCGGTCGTGGCCAGTGCGGTTCGTATTCTAATAGTCCATCACATAAAGAGTTTGATTTTTGTTAAAATTACCAGGCGCAAAATTCTCACATTGGTGGTATGGGTAAAGCGGACGTGGAAATTCATCGTGGTCAGAGCGGACATATTTCCCCCCCGTCTTAGAACAAATAAAGGGTGCAGATAAATAAGTAAATAAACGCTTCTAAGAAATCACAAATACAATTCAAAACAGTATTTTAAGTGGCAAATCTCTTTCACGGGGGATAACGTGCCCCCCCCCCCTGAAGCCTTCTGTTTTTGCACTCGATTATCGAATTACAAAGATAAATACATTTTCAACAAACAAATTTAATTATTTATATTAAATTGTTAAAATATTATACAGCGAATGCATTTTAAATATAGCGAAATGTAATAAAAATAAAAGCTTTTTCGATGAAATATTTAAAAATTGATAGTAAGTAACAGTATAATGTAAGGTTGAAACTGCACAATAGATGACATGTGACTAATTAGGAAAACAACACAATAGTGTTAGAATGTCCGCTCTGCCCACCCAGCTTCCTTCATGTGTTCGCTGTAGCCACTGTCCGCTCTGACCACGTCCATTGTGGCCACGTAACCCTCACTTTAGCGTGTGGTGAAAGTTTGTTGTTGAGTTAAGTGACTGTGGTTCAAAATTACGAGTTCCGTTACCAATAGCATTCGTGTAAATTCTCAGTGGAACATTAATAGATAACCAATTAATTCAAATTCTTGATAAAAATGTAAAAATTTTCTTGCAGAAAATGTTGGAGCAATAATTGTTCTCTACTTTGCCAACTAATGGCTGCAGGAGCCGATTCAGTTTTCAGAAAATCAGTTTAATAAGTAAGCAGAAATATAATTGAGTGAAGTATAATAAATGATATAATAAAAGTGTAGAGAATATATATTATGTGTTGAAAAGAAATTCTTATTAATTTTCTTATAATTTTATGTTTAAGTATTTAAAATTTTACTATTTTGAATTTTGTGTTAATTAAATGTATATATATATTTTGAATATTTTTTTTTATAACTGTAAATATTTTTTTTGTTATTTTTTTAAAATTATGTTTATTAATATTTATAAAATTATACTTGCAATCTGGAAACAATTTTTTTTGTAACTTTTTTTCCGTTGCCAGACTCGAAAGTAAACGATCGTATATTTCACACAGCTAACTAAACAAATCATGATAATTAGATTAATTTAAAGACCTTTTTTTTGTATTGCATTATTTTCAGTATCAAAGTTGTGTTTCTAAGGGATCATAATCGCAATGGTGAAGATGAATTTTCTAGATCCAAGTCTTCTTGATTCCACTAAAGATATGTCGTACGAAATAATGAGGTCTAATAAATCACGTTAAATGTAATAAGGTCTCTATCTTTTTACGAGTTGGAAGAATAAGGTGACAATTCAAGCACCTATGCCGTCAATCGATTATTATTCTAAATTATGAGATCTGGAATTGGAAGCTTTACGTCGACTTTAATTCACCACATTTGCTCCATAAAACACCCTTATTAGAAATTTTTCCATGATTGGGATTATTTGTGGCTGATAGGGACGAGGTTTTTATATTATTGTAATATAAAAATTTGTGACTGTAGACACTGACAACCACGATCTACTTGATTAAGGCAAGCTATTTAGATAAAAAGTGTAAGTCAACGTTTTATACGTCAGCTAATTTAGTGTAAATTTCATTACGTAAACGTGATTAATTTTAAATAGTGATAATGAAAAGGGGAAGCAATATTGAGATTCTGAAGGAGAGAAAAGAAAATATTTGCTTAAATAATCTGCTTATAAAAATGGTCCTAATTGTGCTTTTTTAAAACAAATTATTGCTCGATGAACTAATTGCAATAATATATTTTCTATTTCAAATTGATCTTTATTTATTAATAAGGAAGTAATACTTTTCTTTTTAAGTAAAATTTTCAGAATTAAATTCAGATGTATTGATATATACTGAAATTGAATTGTACTTTCGTAATAAAATTGTATAGAAAATTGTAAAGGGAATTTATCAATATCAATTTGATGTGGACAGAAATGAAACTGAAAATACAAATTAAAACAATTGTATTGAAAAACGATAATCTGTAATGAACACAACGATGTTAAAATTAGGGATGGTCTTGACTCGAACTCATGGCCTGCGATGATTATGTCAAGGTTTATATTCTAGTTTTATTTTAACTCAAAATCCTTTATTTAGAGAGCCATGTACAGATTAAGTCTATCGGGCTCGGATTTTAAGTCCTTGCATTTATGTGGATGTGGAGAGTTAGTTCATGTGTAAAACCTCATCATTTGACCAAGGAGCAGAATCATAAAATGCATTGGCTGTAGTTTGCGAACCTTGAATATAAATATCTAGCCGGGGAAAAAGCTTTATAAATAAACAAGGGTTTTAATCCATAAAAGTTGTGACATTTTCGGGTTACACAGCTGAAAAATGGGCTTCTTTTTGTGGATGGTATAATACTGTTCCTATGCACACGTGCACCCTTGCATATTGCGGAGTCTTGTCGTCTGACTTCAGCCTGGTTACCTATGACTTTGAGAAAACCGGACGGCTGGACAAACGTGCGAGCTGGCAACTCCGAGTGTAATTCGAGGCATCAAAAAGAAGGAGTCCCCCCCCCCATCCCAAGACTATGGAGTAGAAAAGGAGTCCGTTGAAAACACCATAAGTGAACTGTTGTGTTGCTTCCTCCCTCACAAATAACATATTCTGAACTCATGAAATAATCAGTTTTATAAATAACTTCAATGTAAATGTATATACTGTTATTATATAAAATAGCTTTTACGAAAATAAATAAATTATTTAATTTCCTAACTCTCACGTTACCATTAATTTCCTCAAACGTCACAAGGTGAACGTTTTTACTTTTTGGCTTAATAATAGATCGAATCAAAACAAAAATCATTTCCTGCCAAAAATGACGTCGAATTTATTGTTATTAATGTAATCATAGATAAAAAATGAGAGAGAAAAAAGGCAACTACATTTGCTTACTATTTCCAAGAAATTATTTTGATGCATTCCATCTTTACAGCAAATCATATATCTGGAATCCCCTTCTCCCGCAAAAAAGCACTAAAAAGGCAGCATTTTATAGAAAACTAGGCTTACCGTAACGTTTTTATACTATTCTATTACAACTTAAGGCAGCGATTGGAACCACTAACTTTTCCATGATGGGATAAACAAGCGAAAAGGAAAATAACATGGAAGGCCTCGATATACGAAGATATTGCTATTCTTACGGTTTTACGTCCCAGATACTATTTTTATGGAGATGGCCACAAGGTATAGCATTCCATTCGCCCTAGGCTTGTGATACAATATTGGGAGAGTGAGAGGGGAAGAAAAAACATCGGGAAACACGACCAAGAAAAACTTTTCAGGGAGGGAAAAAAACCGACGCGATAGCAACCGTTTCTTACAAGACACTATTTTGTTGTTGGTTGAGAGGAAAAGGGAGATGAAAATATGCCGTGTTGGTGAATCTTTTTTATCCCTTGAAGAAAGGAATAAAATTCGTGGCGGAGATTAAATATAGGGATTAGTGTCCTCAAGAATATTTCTCGTAGAAGTGAATAAAATGGCTATATACAGTCGGCTCCTGATTTAACAAATTCATTGGGAACAAACATTTTGAACGTTATTTCGTGGTTATTCGTTCTATCGGGTTGTAAAAAAAATACAATTTTTTTGCTCTTTTTTTTGTTGTTGAAAATTCTATATTAAGCAACTATATAAAAAATATACACAGTTAAAAATTACACATTTTTTATTTATTCAACAACTAAATATGCTGTTAGTGAATTATTAAGCATCAGTTAATTAGAAATGTTAAAATACTGACTTTTAAATGTTTGGTACTCTCTTTGATTCCTGTTCTTTTTCTACTTTATATAGAGAAGAAAATACTGGGTTATTTACATCCTACTTCATGATGTATGTTTTCACAGTTTCCGAACAAATTAAAGCATTAAAAATGTAACAGTTTTGATAAGAGTTTCATTATCAATTTCTGCATCAGAATCGCCATTCATTGGCTCCGACAAATCAACAAGTGCCTCTTCATTTGCACAGATAGGCAGTCCGTCATCAAATGCAGCGTTTTTGTTAAAATCTTGAGACATCCCTTGCGTTGTGGAGTGTGTTGATATAACAAAGGAATTTTTTTATCCTATTTAAAACTCACACCATATATTATACTCATGACTCACCTGCACCTGTTAAGTCTAATAATTCTAATAGAATCCTTTCCTGTTAAAGTTTGCTGCTTACAAGAAAAGTTGTAAGTACGTGACCTACTCTCGGACCCGCCTTCAGCACGCTAATTATCAATTCAACTATTCAAACAAGATGAGATGTTTCAAGTAAGAGCAAGAGGGGATTTAACTACGAGAGACGCGAATTATGAGAAGACTTCTATTAAATTGATCCTCCTTTTTATGGATTAATACAATTTAGCTATGGTGACCAATCGTCACTTAAATATCTTCAACTATTTAATGCCCGAAACGCGCTATCAATGTTTACTAATACCTGCTCGGTAGCTATCTTTCTTTGTCTTCAGCTTCTCTATATTTCAATCTCCAGGTAACGCCGTCTATCCATCTATTCATCTACTAGTTAGAACTTACACTATATATGACTGACCTAATCTGCATATAACGGTTTCTTCTTCCTAAAGGGTTGGTTGTGATTCATAGCCCAAAGATTTCCCTAGAGGATTAGTTGAAGGACGCGTGTAGTCCGTCACAAAGTCTTTTTCTGTTCCGGACAAAAATAATGTCATTTGCAAAAAAAAAAAATCCAATTTTTTCTTATAATACCTAATAAAAATTTCCCAGGCTGTTGAAATAATTCGTTAATTTGGGGGTTATTATTCGTTAAATAGGGGATATTTACCTTGTTTTTAACCGGAGACAGAAAAATTCGTTAAATCGGGGTCTGGCATGATATATAAATGTAATGATTTAAAAAGTGTTAGTATTCAATATTGAACAATTTTTGATAATCTGTATGAATAAAAAGTATAAATCGTATTTTACGTGTTATATTAACGTCGTGCACAGTATCAATATAAGTAGTTACTTGTAATCACGTATATAATTTTGGATCCCTTTTAAATGACGTCTGGATAAATACATCTCATTCCTTTAACATTTCTCTTATAGAAGAGAATGGGCAACCACACATTATTACCATATTTTTATTAATTCGCTTTCTTGTCTGTCCGGGTGGAATTTTGTAATTGATTTTAAACTAACTTCCCAGTGAGTTATTGAAACTTGTACCATAGCTCAGAAGTGGATGACAATGGATGAAAATGTAAAGAATGAAGTTCTAGTCTCGAATCTAGGCCCCCGAAGAGGCCTGTCAGGGTGGTATTTTGCAATTGATTTTTAACTAACTTTCCGATGAGCTAGAGACTTAAAATTTGGGCCATAGCTCAGAAGTGGATGACAATGCATAAAAATGTGAAAAAAAGAAGTTCTAGTCTTGAACCTAGATCCCCGAAGAGGCGGGCCCCGATTTCGACAGGGGCCCGCCTACGAATTTACTCGAACACGACCACCGCCGTACACGAATTTACACGAACATAGACCCCTGTCGATAGCACGGGTCGAGTTGTGTCTACATATTCAATTTCCTGGCTATGGTGTCAATAAGGGCCTCCAGGTTACCATTTTTTTTTATTAGCTCCCTTTCTTGTATGTCTGTCCGGGTGGAATTTTGTAATTAATTTCAAACAAACTTCCCGATGAGCTAGAGACTTGAAATTTGGACTACAGCTCAGAAGTGGATGACAAAGCAGGAAATGGTTATAAAAACATTTTACATAAATTTTTTTAATTAATTGTATTGATTTTATTAATTTTAGTAGACTTAACTTTTTTTAAAACACGTAGGCAAAAGTCGAAAGAGCCGCAACTGTTTATTCAAAGAGTTACAATTTGCTAACCCTTGCACTATGGCTACCATTTTTGGCTGAAATTATCGTTTAATTGGAGTATGCAGCCACTAATCTAAGAGTTATTTATTTCCAATGCTTACTAGATTTGGCAAAAGTTGAAAATATTTTTATTTGTTAGTCATAACACTTTTTTTACATAATTAAATAAATTAACAATTGATTTCACCTCTTTTTTTAAAAAAAAATTGGATACCGATTTTTTATTTGGTTCTTAACTAACACTGAAAAATCGTGAGTTCTGTACTCCAGAGGCAATTAAAGCTTGTTGTGTAGAAATATTATTTCATTTATCCCAACTTTTCAGTAGACGTGCTTTAATTTTGTATGCAATAATTAGAAATAATCTATGTTTTGATAAAAATGATATCTTTTTATTTCCAAAAGTAAAGTATTCAGAAATTATTGGTGAAATTTTTCATAAGAGATATATGGAATTAATTTGGCATCTACAGAAATTTACGCCATGTTAAAAAAATCAAAAGCTATAATAAAAAATAAGAAAGTTTGCTTGCATTTGATATAGGTCCCTCTCTCTCTCTCTCTCTCGAAATATATATACATACATTCAATTGAACAAATGGAAAATAAAATATTTTAAATATGACAGAAATGTTATATATTTGATTTTATTACAACTGCATGGGATAGAAAAAATTTCGAAGTTCAGCATTTTAAATATTAATTTAAGTATAGTTATTTTATGGCCAATTAGTAAAATAGGAATTGCAGATTCTCCCCAATATATATGCATATTTTGTGTGATTTATAAAATGGTTTGATGTTTTCAAACAAAATCCACTTGTAAATAAAAATCTGCTTCGATTTTTCAGAGTGAGGGGGCCTGTTATTCTTTTTAAAAATTTTCAGTATTTCTTTTTAAAAAAAGGAAAAGGAGAAAGAAAAACAACTTAAGAAATCATACACATCATTTTAGAATATTTCATGAAAAAATTAAGGATTTTATGTGCTAAATATAACACACTGAAAATGATTAACACGAAATGATTATAAAAATGATTCAGCTTTGCATTTACTCGAACAATAAATTTTCAATAACTAATTATTTAAAGCTATTTCTAAGATTTCTTATTGTATTAATAATTAAAATTTATTTTTAAGATTTATAATTGTATTAATTTTTTTCATCCTAAAATATATAACTAAATAGCTTTCAAATGCACTTAGTTTCAAAGTTTCTTCTCAATCCTAAAGAAAGAAAGAAAAATAACTTTCAAAAAATTAAAGTATTTAACAATTTTTTTTTACTAAATACATTTTCAAATTTACATTTTTCTCAGAATCACATTGTTGTATTCTTAATAATGATCTCTCCCCCAATTTATTAAAGCTTTGAATAACATGTGATTAATCTTTATGAATATAAACTCAAAGCGAATATCTTAACTTATGCTAATCGGGATACATTACTGTAAATCCTTGAGATAAATGACACAGAGCGGGTTAAATAGAGAAAATTAATGATTGCTGAAAGCCACGCGTATGCATGTAAATAGCAGAACGTGAGGAATCGAATGTTTAGTTAAGAGGATAAGCCAGCCATTAAGAAGTTTAAATACTGTAATCATGTCAGCCACCTGTTGAGAATGACCGGAATATCTCTGGTTACTGCTTTATTAATATAATTATTTATCTTTTGATGTGATAAACTAGGAAGATTTTCTTAAATTGTTTGTTTAATTTTCTTGCTACATGATAAATATAGCAAAGCTATTGATTCTAGCTCTCGTGATACTGTTATTTCAAATTTATTGATTAGTGTAAGAGATTCAATAATGTAGGGTTTTGAAAAATATTTTTAATCGCTTGTTTTCTAAGTAAGTAGGACTAGAAGTGTTAAACTAAAATAATTTATGTTGTTTTGATTTAGTAATGTTACTCATAAAACATTTTATGAAAAAGATGAGTGTTTTATTTATTTTCACATAATTAGCATTCTTTTGCTGTTGTTACATATGCCACCTGTCTGACGTATTCAGATAGAAGACCCACGGAATTCATCATGGCAACGGGCTAGATCTATGCCTGTCGTTAGCCTAAGCTTTGAGCCCCATGAAGGTGACAGTACGATTTTGCTCGGTACAACACGATAGACACCATTTGAACCAACTGATTTAAGGAGCACGTACTCCGTATGTACTCGGAGGGTATATGGCGGCATCGGGCATCGAACCCAGGCCTTCCGGTCTGGAGTCCGGTGCTCTAACCACTAGGCTACCCACGGCATTCTTTTTTATATAGGCATATTTTTTTTTATATAAGCATTCTTTTTTATATAATGCATTTAAAGATTTTTCATCTTGTTATAACAATATAATAAATAATATATATATATATATATATATATATATATATTTAAATATAAACTGCTAAATTCTTTTACGGAAGCTCCTTTAAAGTGTTATGTGTAAGAATTTAAGTTAATAGTTTTGAGAAGGATTCGAAATATATATATACCACATAGACTGTTGATTACCTTTTCCAGTAATGTTGCCTATATTTTCCTCGAATATTTCTACTTAAGTTTTTTTCTTTCTTTAAAATAATATATTGTTCATATTCTAGATTTCTTTACATTTTACTGAAAAAAAGGATTTAATTTGAATTTTAACTATTTCAGATAAGAGTATCGTCATACTTTTGAGGATTGCTGCTTTGACTAACATTATTCTAATCTAAACTTTAATTTTTATTTAAGTGGAATATAAAGGAAATTTTTTTAAATCGAAATATTTGTATTAGTTACGTGGGTTATCAGCTTTACTGATAATGTGATAGCCATTCAATTATTGTAGGGATTAAAATTAGTAAAAAAGTATCTAAATATACAAAATTTAGTTTGAAAGATTTGTGGAGGATAGAACTCGGTGCCTTCTGCTCTGAAAGCACGTAACGTACCACAAGACCAAAATGATCACTACAGTCCGGAGGCTGTTACTGGCTTTATTGATACCACCGCTACACTACTTCTCCACTAGTGAATTGATGGATAGACGAACGAACTTTATAGTTCTTATGATGACTGTGTGGGTTATTGCTGTTGCATCAAGTGTGTCTGGCAGCTTTGGCTGCTACGTCAAGTGTGTCTGAGGGCTTTGGTTGCGGCGTCAAGTGGGTCTGACGGCTTTGAATGCTGCGTCAAGTGGGTCTGACGGCTGTGAATGCTGCGTCAAGTGGGTCTGACGGCTTTTGATTGCTCTTGCGGTTGGTAGAGGGCGCCACGACAGCTGCACGAGGGTTGCGCTTTTTCTTTGTTCAGTGCCAAGGTCACTAATGTGTTGGATAAAACTGGGTACCCTTCTGAACTGTAAACACGTAACATACCACCAGACTAAAATGCTGCATTTACTGTTACTCTGGCTTATATAGATACCACCGCTAAAATTTTAGAAGATAAAAGGATCATTTGCTTCCTGTAACAATACACTTCTCATAGAAATTCAGGTAACAACTTTTATTATTCAGCGACATTGATTGTAAAATGAATTTTTTAAAATGCTTTGCTTTTATATAAATGAATAAAAAAGAAAAAATAGATTATTTGCATGCACTGAAGAGCCAAAAGCCATTGGATATAAGTATGCAAAGACCCAGATAGTAATAACATAGCGTTAGAAATTCATTAATGGACAGTGCATTTCATTCGTAATTAAGTAATTCATGTGAAATGATTTCTGATGTGATTTATCGGCATGTGATGGAAATTAACTCATTTTGAATGCTCAATACTTTCTGGAGCAAGATGCGAGTTGCATTCCTTTCGGAAATTGTTTGGGAATTTAACGTTCCTTGATCCCGAATATCAAAAATATGTTGTGATTATTACATAACAGGGGAATTAATTCCCATCATGAACAACGCATTTCAAACTGCCTTTTTTAAATAACTCAGATCAGTGACGTCTGGGTAAGTTATCACTGTTACGAGTGTGATGTTTGAGAAAAATAATGGTAGCATGATATTTATTAATTTAAATATTTAGCTTATTTGTCTCACAGCTATTAATCGGTTAGTTCATTATGGTCCAAATCCTGTTGTTTGTGAGGGAAGAGATTACATCCGTTCCTTCAAAATTTTCCAACGGACTTCTAGTGCCCCTTCTCTAGGCTCTTCAGATGGAGGGGCAGTCTCCCTTTATTCTCGAGTTACATTCGGTTCGTTGGCGGGTGAAGTTTCTCTCGGTGTCAAAGGTTGCTGGGACGATGGCAGAACCTCGCAATATTTAGGGGTGAACGTGTGCATAGGAACGCGGTTATCTTATCCACAAAAAGAGGTCGATTTTTCAGCTTTGTGACTTGAAAACGTCATACCATACAAACACCATCACGTCGAACATCAGCAGTAATCCATGTTGGGATCAACGAGAAACTTGCTCTTGAGGACAGTGTTACGAAATTTGATGTTGATGGGATACATATGACTGTTCAAAGTATCTTTATTAACAACATGTAGTCGACTACATTATCTCTGCTGTTTTAGGCAAAATTTTAGTTTTACTTAAAATGATCGGAAAAATGTTGCTTTGTAAAAGAAATCACTATTCCAGTAGGTTAAAGCTGATGGTAGGGTTTGAGTGATGCGCAGACCCCTCAAAGCAATCAGATCTATAATGATGTAGATTGTTTTTACATGGTATTTGTCTGGATCCTCTGACCAAACTGAATCCATCATTGATCAAAAATGCTTATATTAAGCAACTGGAGGCAACTTCCACCCATTCACGGGCTTGTACCACCGTTGTATCAAGTAACGATGGAATTTTTTCACATGATCTTGCGTAATGTCACTGGGAAAAAATCTTTCATGATTGGGTTCGGGATCATTCTGGAAATTTCTACCAATAATTTGGTGACTTAGATTGCCATTAATTAGTCCTTTTAAATTTACACGAAATATGATCTAAATCTCAACTCGTGTACAATAAACTGTACTGACAATATTTTCGCAACTATCGATGGGTGTAGAAGTATCATGGTTATATACAGGGTGTCCAGCCTTAAGGGGACCCAATAGCTAATTCCCGAACCGTTCGGTTTAGATATGCACTTCCAATTTGAAAAATGTTTTTTTAAAGGTAAAGAATGTTTTTACGTGCTTTTCGAACCAAAAACCCCATTTACAAAAAAATTACAAAAATTAAATTTTTATACGGTCCGCAGGTCCTATCGCTTGTATTTAGGAAAAGATGCATTACACAAAAACAAAGTAAACACAAAAAGTTTCATTTTATTCCGATAAAAACTAACCGAGTTATGCCTACATAAATTTGAAGCATCCGAGTTGCTCAGAAAAGGGGGTCGTATATAAATTGAGTTTAGAGAACAAATAGTAATATTAAAACATCGTAGTAAACATCATAGATTGACAATTTGTACTGATGCATTGCAAACAATAAAAACTAAATTAAGGAAATACAAATTGTACCAAAAAGATTAAAAGAGCTTGTTTTAACAAATAGCAGCAAAATAATACAGGGTTTGCCGTTCAAATTATAGCATAATGTGGAATGATGCGCCAATCATGAATCAGGGGCTTTATTACACACTCATGTCCATAAATTAAGGATAATTCTGAATCACACAGAAATTGAACTCTAAAATAAACATTTCACCTGTAGAATTATCACACACATCTTGAAGAAGAATATGCAAATTACAGGAAACCACCAGATGGCGCGGATAGTACGTCACAATGACGAGAGTGTAAGAGAGGGGTATATAAGGAATGGTTGCAAAAAAGTAAAATTTTTCACAAGCGCTTTAAAAGCCTTTCAGTGCAATAACCGAATAGTTATGGCACAAAGGAAGCATTTGAATGATTTTTTACGTGGTAGAATTATCGGACGACTGGAATGTGGACGTATCCAGCTGGAAATATCCGAGGAACTTGGAATCGAACAGAGTGTCATCTCCAGGCTTTGGCAACGATTCCAAGATGATGGTAATGGGAGTAGATGTTACAGCACAGGTCGCCCCCGTATTACAACGCCGAATGAGGACCGCGGTATTTGGCAGTTACAGCCAAAAGAAACAGACGGAGCACAGCATCAGACCTCTCTCGTCAGCTCTGTTCAGCTACCGGTACGACAGTTTCAAGGCAGACCGTGTACAGACGCTTAGAGCACATTGGTCTATATGCTCGTAGGCCTGTCAGATGTGTTCTCCTTACCGCAACTCACTGTCGCCTGCGATTAACCTGGAGTAGAGAGCATGCATTGTAGACATCGCAAAAGTGGTCTTGTGTGATGTTTTCCGACGAGTCCAGGTTTAGTTTTCATTCTGATTCTCGCCGGACTTTCATATGGAGAGCGCCAGGTACCCGTTACCACCAAGAGAACACCATTAAACGACACCGTTATTGTGGTGCAGGATGGCTCGTTTGGGGAGGAATTATTCTTGGTTACAGAACTGACCTGCATGTTCAGAGAGCAACGATGACAGGCCACATGTATGGGGATGTCATTCTGGAACAACATGTGCGTTTGTTTCGGGGCGCCATGGGTGCTGAATTTCCGTTTATGGATGACAACGCCCGTCCTCACCGTGCAAATATTGTAGACGAATACCTTCAATCGGAGGATATCACCCGTTTGGATTGGCCAGCATACTCGCTGGACTTGAATCCAATAGAGCATGTGTGGGATATGCTTGGCGGACGAATTGCAGCCCGTCAACCCCCTCCCACCTGTCTACTGGAACATCGGAGGGCATTGCTTGATGAGTGGTGTAATATTCCCCAAGATCAGATTGATAATTTGATACTCAGCATGCGTAGGCGTTGTAAGGCCTGTATTGCATCGTCAAGGAGACATACTCCGTATTAACCATCATATTAACCATGTTATTCTGTTTTTTGTAAATACGCTCTTTTTTGAAATTTGCTCCAGGGAGTAAAAATCGCAATTTTTATTAATTATGTCAAATATATAGCATCTTTTTTTTTCTCTTTACTTTTTTTTTTAATAAATAAACTTTACAAATAAGTCAAATTTGTTTTGCTTCTGTCTGTTTCTTTGCCTGAACTTCATTATCCTTAATTTATGTGGACATGAGTGTATCAGAATGACCAAATTAACTTAAATAATGGTACGAGGTGAGGCACGAGACAAGGGAATACATGTATGATAACTCTCAGTTTTTTTTAAACAAGCGTTGAACAGCACGAGAAAATGTACAATAAGATGGATGTCTTCGAGTGGGAAATTTAATGGTATAAGGTCTTGCCACCTGTCTCTTATTTCGATTACACTGCCCATAAAACAGTACCATTTCGCAGTATTCTTCATTTGTATACATCTCGTTCTCCCGTACCAGAATTCGTAATATTAGAATACGACTGTATGCAATTGCAAGCGACTACACAACAGATTTTTAACGTTCATCATGATCAGCAAAAGCGCAGCAAATCAGAATGAAGCCGCAGCATATAAGTTTATTTTTTGGAACTGCTTTTGTATTGTTTTCCTCGTCCAAAATATTTTATTTTTTCTATGTTTTACGCGTACACAGAATAAATTTTATTTCTTAACTACTCAATTATTGTATTATTAACGTATTCTTTTAAATTTAAAAACGATTTACATAAAAGTGTCGTGCAAGAGTGAAAGTTTCCTGGCAGAGTTAAAATCAATTTCACTTTGGGGACGGCTCCTAGCTACTTGAAAATGGCCCAGAAAATGGATAAAAAGTACAATTTTTAAAGTTCCATTACTCGGCCAGTTTGTATCGTAATAAAATGAAACTTTTTGTGTTTACTTTGTGTTTTTGTGAATTGCATCTTTTCCTAAATATAAGTGATAGGACCTGGGGACCGTATAAAATTAATTTTCGTAATTTTTTTCTAAATTGGTTTTTTGGTTCGAAAAGCATGTGAAAACATTCTTTACCTGTTTTTAAACATTTTTCAAATTGGAAGTGCATATCTAAACCGAATGGTTTGGGAATTAGCTATTGGGTCACATTAAGGCTGGACACCCTGTATATTTTTAAGGAAACTTTCAACGATTTATTGAGCTACTGCCACGTCTAGTTGCTTCTCGAAAGGAAGCTTCAGATCACATTAGTAGTTTTTCTATGACTTCCGGTGCTTCCTTGTATATAATTGAAATATAAAAAAAAAATTCAAAAAATTTTTTGAAGCTAAAATTTATAACATAGACTAAAGTACAATGCTCTAAAAAAAAGTATGTTCAAAATTATAAAAAAGTTTAAAAAATTTGTCTTCTATGTTCCTTTTTAATGAACTCTATTTTTTAAAAAATGTCTGGGTGAGTCATCTAAGATTAATTCTTTTGGTGGAGTAGAACCATGTAAATACACTTAGCAATCCTGTAATTTATGAACCGTACTTTATTGATATAAACTATTTTGTCTATATACTGTTGGTATTGTGTTAAATCTCAATAAATGTTGTAAATCAGTTCTTTAGACGTAAAACATTCCTATTATGAATATATTAATGCAGTTCTGTAGATCTTATAGATGCAGTAAATAAATTCCATATATGGTTAATTCTATATATCAGTAATAGAACTGATATGTATCATGGTTTATCATCATCAAAAATATACGTATCATTATACTCATTTTTAATATTTAACTACAATTTTTTAGGGGATTTGGTAGTTTATACTGGCAAGTTTGTTACCATATTTATTTGATTAACACACGCCAGAAAGAATATCAAAAAATTTGCTATAGGTTAATATCAATAAAATGTCCATTCCAATAAATTTAATCAAAGACCCAACTCTCAGCACAGCAGTCGAACTAATTGCAATTGGAAGTGCATCGACAAGACACTTCCAAGAGACTTCCCCAAACCCATTTTCTGTAAGCACATTGTTAACTCCATATTATTTAACGCTCATTGTATTAAGTCACACATCTTTCCAACGGTTGATTTTCCCTGCTCCTAATACACGGAAGAATTCTCCAGTCACTCGATTCCACCGTGAAAACCACCCTGTTTCTAAAAATAACACTCCACCCTCTCAACACCACTTTCCCTCGGACGGTGGAGTGGAAGAACTCGAACAATATCGTCTGGCAATTGCTTTCCATCCCTACATATGTCCCGGGGGAGGGCTGGGAAGAGGGTAGCATCAGTATAGAGAAGGATATTGAAAGTCGTACGCTCTTGAAATTTCATTACTTCTTGTGTCAACATTTACCCGTGCGCCATTTAATCTATACGAAGTCGACTCCTCCCCCCTACAAATACCTACGATTGTTTAAAGTAAAAGGCGGCCTTTTAAAGAGACCTCCAATAGCACAAAAGTTATATGAAGGGGGATAGGCATTTAACCCTTTTCTGCCGGTGTCATTTGGCGTGGCTGTATTTAGAGAGGGATGGTTTGAGAGACTTGAGTAAAGTCTTTTGGTTCGCTTAATGTCGGTAGTTATGTTTCGAATTGTTTGGGGAGTTTTTCCTTTTGTTTTTAAGTAGCATTGGCTTTACAACTTTTTTTCGGTTGAGGTTTTTAAGATTTACTGTGCGGAGGAACTTTATTGAAATCCCTTTGAAGTTTTCAGAATCGTAAGGATTACACTGGAAGAGAAAAATTTATTTTTGTGTCTCCCATTTATTGACAGTTAATTCTCTGAGAATACTTTTAGTGAAATATATAAGGCTCGTTCTTACTTTGTTATGCCATTATTTGTGATTTCATTCTACTCTGCTGATCCTTTTTCTTACAGCGAGTCCATGTTCATTTTTAAAAAGTGGTTTGTACAGATAAATCAAGAAAGTAAATAAATTATGTATTTTTTTTTTAGTCTTGTATATATATAGAACGTTTCTTTCGATATAGCGGTGAAGACAAAATAAAAGAGATATATAAGTTGTATTCAGGAGAGTATCTTTGAATTTAGAAAAAAAAAAGAACTTTGAGAGAGAATGTTACTATAAAATTATCAATTATTGAAAAAAAATTTGAGTTAACTGTGAATTTTTAAAAATATTTTAATAATCACCTATATTACTATCGCATTTCCATTTAAAGCTGTTTTTGAGTAACTTGAGTAACGACACAGAATTTAAATATTTTTCTTATTAAAAAAGTATTCCGACATTAATATTATATTCTGGCTTTGCTATTTTATCAAAAACAGCATATTTTATTATATTTCTCATTTTGATCTGTGTTGACCCAATTTTTTTCTGGTATGAAAATGTATTTCGTATTTTTTCCCTCCTATATTTTAATGCTAAATGAATTATAACCTTATGCATGTTAAAATGAAAAATTAATTTTTCATGGGGAATATATTAAAATTTTAAAAATGCTACATATGTATGTGAATTATAATGCAAATGGCTTCTCGTTTGCATTATGGTAGCTTTTGCGAAGAGCCTTAATTGCAAATTTTTTTGGGGGGAAGGGAGGAGAGGTGATTTTTGTTTTTATTTTTAAGGATGAATAATGCTCTATGTATTTAATTGTTTTGTTTATAAGAGCGCTGCAAATGAAATCATAAATTGCACTTTTTATGAAAGTTACAACATAATGAAAGAAATATGCACATTAAACGAAACTTGCAAGAAACCCAAAACAGGTTAAAATAAACAAGTACGTGAAATACGTTTAACACGAAAACGCTTAAGACGAAATTTCAGTTTGCACGAAATAATACTACGGTTCCGACAAACTTCTATGTATTTTCTTTCGCTTAACACTAAATGAAAGTCACTTAGCATTAAAAATTTTTCCCTTTTTGGAATGAACAAAATACGGAAAACGCCAGCCACGCCAGTTCATCATCGGTAGAATTCGTTGCAGTAGATAATGATAATGTTTGTACAGCTCTAATTATGGCAGATGAATATATTTTGGAGTTTGTATGAAATATATCAGTGATGCAGATTCCGACGACGTAATTGAGATGAATCATGCGTCCCACGTCATCCGGTCCCACATCACCTGATCCCACGTCATCCGGAATGAGTAACATCATGAAAACCGTGTGCAGTTATTTACACTCATTCCAAAAGTGAAATGAATAACGAAATGTACGACATCAACAATTTGACGCTAAAAAAAGCAACGCAAAGAAAAATATCAGATTTTTTTCCAAAAACTCAATAAAAGGTTTTTTTAATACCTTAAAAATTTTGTTTGAATTTCATTGTGAAAGATTTTGTTTCATTGATTTGTAATAAATACACGCATACTTACATAACCATAAAAAATGTGCTCTAATGAACTTAATTTTGTTGAGCATATGATTTTTTTTGTTGCAATACCCTTTAATTTGTAATTCTTTTAACACGGAAAGGTATTGCAGTCCCCTCAATTTTGTGTTAAACGATTTTAACTTTAGTTGTATAGTACAAAGCAAACACACTTTTGTGAACCGGAAAAAAAATTCTTTTAAACTTTGCAATGAACCGCGTACAAAAAGGACTGTAAAGGTGTTTTTTAATGTATGCCTTGTTGTTAGATTGTTGCTAATGATTGATTAAAAATCAGCATGCCTCCTTAAAAAATCAAGGTGATATACCTTGCATTCCTGCATTTACAGCGTATATATTACCAGCAATTTACAGCGTAAATATTCAATAATCTGTATATTCAATATCTGAGAGTAAACTTTTGAGTCTTGCAATCGTCACATGCACGGGACGCAAATGTCGTAGTAGTTATGCATGTGTGAAGGAAATGAATTATTGAAAACAGGATAAATCTCAATCACGACAGCAAACTCTGCAATATGATTTCCCTAAGGAACCAACATCGGCATGGGATACCGGAACATACCGTGGGTAGCCTAGTGGTTAGAGCATCGGACGCCAGACCGGAAGGCCTGGGTTCGATGCCCGATGCCACCAAATATCCGCCGAGTGAACACGGAGTACGTGCCCGTTAAATAAGTTTCTCCGAATGGTGTCGCCATCTATCGTGAACAAAATCGTACTGTCACCTTCATGGGGTTAAAGCTTCGGTTAACGACAGGCGTATCTCTAGCCCGTTGCCATGATGAATTTCGTAGGCTTCGATCTGACTACGTCAGACAGGTGGTATAAGTAACAACAACAACATCACAACATCCTCTCGTATGTTGGTACAGAATTGGAGCACATAACATGTGTTTTATAGTCTGTCCCTCCCTCCACGGTTCGTCGTCGTTTGCTGTGCCATGGGCTAGATTCGAAGATTCCTCTGCATAGGATTACTTTGGCACTAAAGGCACCGACGCTTTCAGCAAAGAATTCGATAAATGACCCATAATAAAGTCTCCATTTATTTTGACCTTGAAAATAATATCATTAGGCTTTTTCTCTTCCTTATTTCCCGGAAGTATCTATATTATTGTTTTTTAATTTCACTTTTTCTACAGTCAACGGTTAGGAGGGGCGGGGCATCCAGGAGGGTCTTTGCAAATCCAGCTCCCTAATCCATACTTAGTAGCAATCTACGGAATCAAAAGAGAAAATATATAAAAAAGGAAAGATAATAAAAATCACAAAATCCTGCTCGTTAGAATTTTTTTTGTCTGAAAAACTTAACGAAAAATTATGGTGCATCAAATCTTACAGAAATGAAAGTTGTATTATTTAGACTGTTTAAGAAACAACATAAAAAAAAAGTCCGAAGAAATCAATAAAACAGTTTTCAGGCTAATCTTGCAAACTGCAATTTTGAGAATTCATATTCTATATATGAATTCCCAAATTTATACAACTTATTTATTGTGTATTTTTGCTACTGTTATAAAATTGTTGTAGTTCTATTTGATTCAAAACTTCTCTTTAAGAAATATTCATTTAAATTTCGCCACCTCAACTTGATTTTTGACATTTCTACCCACATTGGATGTATATAAGCATGCAGTGAAGTTCTTAAAATCCACTGTGTTTTTATTCCAAGAATTAGACTATTTTGAATATATTTCATTTCTACTTCATTTCCATTACAGTTCAGTTAATTTTTACACTAAGCTACAATGGGATCAATTCATGACGGTCACATGATAAAGATAATCACGTGCTCTTCACTGAATTCTAAACAGACAGCAAACTAATTGTACTTGTTCTACTAGTAAAACTTGGGTAAAATTTCAAATTTTATAAATGAATTAAAGTGTACAAATGTTATAAAAAATAAATTTCTTCAAACGATTTTAAAATTAAAATTAGAATCTCATTTTATTCATGTACTTTCAAACAAAATGCATTTTATTTACCTATGGGCATTATTGTTGTTGACAAATTTGTATTTTTTAAGAGAGTTTCTGAAAAGATCAAACGTTGGCAACAACGAAGGACATGAACTGATTAGCTGGAACCACACAATTGCATTTATCGTGTGACTATGACGTCACATGAGACTTTGAGCTGATTGGCTAAAAATAAGAAGTTATCATTATCATGTGACTATAACGTCACATAAATTGAGCCCATTGATCAAAGTCCAATATGTTCCATCATGTGTCTAATACCATACAATTAAAAAAAAATTAATGTATTTATAACTTATTGTAGATGTATTACCTTTACTACTCAAATTTTAATAATGCATAATCAGTATACTTAAATTGTGTCACTTTTGTTTTCAGATCCTTCCTTTGCCTCTGGTGAACACCACATCCCCGGCCGAACCGCACAGTGCCTATCATCATCCACCTAGCCACGCCCGAATGCCCAGCACATCCTCCTCATCGCAGTCGTCTGCTGCTCTGGGTCGTCTGGTCCAACCACCCCGCGTGCCACCTTTAACATCGCCATCCAGTGGTTACAGTGAACACAGCGATCCTTATTTTGCTCTAACTGGTGGGGACAGGGCTGTGATACTGGCCTCCTCCAAGCATTTCCCGCATTCCTTATCCTTCGGAGGATGCTCACAACATTCTTTGCTTCAGGGGACGTCATATAGTTCTCCTTGTGGCAACGCACCCTTTGGAGTCACTCAGCCATCAGCTGCTGCATCATTCTTTGCGAGGTATGTCGTCCTATAGATGGAATAGTTTGTTTTTGCTTTATAACGTTTAGTATGGTGAAAAGGAATGTCTTGAGAACTAGTTTTCTTGGGAGGAATAGTTGACGTGTAATTCCCAAGAGTTTTATGAGGGCTACCATGTAATATTTTGTAAGTTATGTGGCTACAAATTATTTTTTAACATCGAAAAAACTCTTTTCATGCTTCAAAATCGTCTGTTCATTGATTTAATGATTATGTCAAATTCTTTGTGCTGTCTTCAGATGAAAAAGAAGAAAAAATTGAATTATACTGTTTTAATGCTTGATATTGAAATTTTTAGACTGTGCATTTTATTTTAAAGCAGAATTACAATGCAGTTAGTATTCAGCGTATGTTTATTTATAAATGAATGGTTTTATTTAAGTTTCTTAATATTATGTTATATAACTCGAATATAGCAAAACATATAGCATTATGAAAAGTTTGGGATAATTAAAAGTTTTTAAACTTATGTATTATAACTTTGAGTGTGTGCCATACACACGACACAGCACGCAATCGTTTTTTTTAGTCTTGTGCAGAGCTGGTATATCCAACTTAGCAACTATGGATTTTGTCCATTGTATAAACTGAAATACAATATGTTGATTAGAATTATTTTAGAAACGATAAAAATATTACGCTAAATTACGAACACGAATACAAACGACAACTACACGAAACCTACGACACAGCTATTAATTAAAGTATGTATACTGAAGTAATTAAAAAATGTTGTTTATAATTTTTCGAGTCCAAGTTCTGTTGTTTGTGAGGGTGGAGGTCACATGTCTCGTCTCTACGAAAGTTTCAACCGTCTCCCTCTCTGCCTTCTCTAAGGTCTTTTTAAATGGTAGTTAGCACCTTTATCCTCGAGTTACATCTGGTTCATAGACGGAGTAGGGGGTTCGGGGTGTCAAAGGTTGCCGGGTCGATGTCCAAGACAAGACCGCATAATATTTTAAGGGTGCAGATGTTCATTGCACGTGGGGATCATATCCACAAAAGTGGCCGATTTACAGCTGTGTAGCGGGGGTTGGGTATTCTCGTTGGGTAGCGTTGTGTCGCATAGGCGACACAACGCTGCCAGCTGCCTGCAGTACTAAACTGCCAATACTTACTACCAATACTGCCTGCAGTATTTTATAAGTAATGAGTCTCTTACTGTTATTAAAAATAAGCAATAATAGCCGATTTTTTAACACGCAGTACTATGTCATTTATAACTGATTTGAATAAAATATTTCAATTCTTATTAAACGTTCATGTATATGCACGTGACGAGAAGTGGAGATTGTCAAGGTATGATACTTTTAAATATGAATGTTTGTGTTTGTGAAAAAGAGTTAAACCTAAAAAAAGAATGCAAGAAATAAATATATTTATTTAATAATAATAAAACCCAAAGGGAATTAGAAATTTAGAAGCACAAATCACGGAAATTAATGTATTAATTCATCCAAAACTTTTAATTCAAAGAGTTATTTTTTACTTAAAAATCGGATTAGTTACGGGTATTAACCCATATATTTTTCTCTCTCTCCAATGAGCTGGGGATTTTGGTAATTACCATTCCAGACCTAATACATTCTCCGGGAGCTGGAATCACTTTTTAGTGTGGCACCATATACAGTGGTGGCCAAAAGTCCTGAAAAAACTCATTTTTTAGCTTAATTTTTGTGTTTGACTTCATTTTTCACTGTGAAATTATCGCACTATCTTAAATATTCTTATTAATTTTAATGTATTTTTTATGCTGATTTCAAATCTACTACTAGTTTCTTAATGACTAAAATATTTTTTGCAGTAAATCTGCCTGAACACAATAATGCGAAATATGTGCAGAATAAAACAATATAGAATAACATAATATGCAAAGAAAAATAACACGAAAATTGACAAATACGGTATATTTAATAAGCATTTTGAAAATTACATTGTTGTCACATGTTAGAAAATCTATATTTTATGGGCCAGCCGTTTGCTTTAATTACGGCTCTACATCTTTTTGGCATGGATGCACCAATTTCAAAGGAAGATCTTTCGTGACAATATGGTTGAAGGAAAGTATTAAAGCTTCAATTAATTCACGTTTGTTTGAAGGTTTTTTCTTTGAAATTTCATAACCAATTTTAAACCATAAGTTCTCTATCGGATTAAGGTCGGGAGACTGTCCTGGCCAGTTAATTCTATTCACAGTATGGTCTTTCAACCATTTCTGGACTACCTTTGCACGATGACAAGGGGCGTTATCGTCCTGAAAAATCCATGATTGATTCCCAGAAAGATCTCTCGCAGTTGGTAGCAATTTATTTTGTAGTATTTCAATGTAATCCATGGCTTTCACTGTTCCGCTAACGATGTGAAGTCTTCCAACACCATGTGAAGACATGCAACCCCATACCATCACTTTTGTCGGGTACTTTACTGTGGGCTTCAGACACTGAGGGCTGAATTCCTCATGAGTGCGTCGCCTTACATAAGCACTACTTTGGTTGCCAGAAATACAAAACTGACTCCTCGTCACTAAATATTACCTTTTCCTAGTCTTTAATAGTCCATAATGAATGTTCCCTTGCCCACGTCAATCGCCTCTTTCGTTGAAATTCAGTCAGTAATGGTTTTGTGCGCGCTTTACAGCTTCGTAACCCAATTTCCAGCAGTCTTCCTCTAACAGTTCTTGGTCACACACTCACATTTGATGTCAAAGTCCATGGTTTCAAAATTTGCGAGGAATTAAGCTTTCTGTTTGAAAGTGAAATTCTGTGCAATAACCTGTCTTCACGTAAGGATGTTTTCTTGGTCGTCCTGATCGCCCCCTGTCCGCAGTAAAATTTGTTTCAGAAAATATTTTCAAAGTTCTCACATCAGAAGAAAGGCCACATGGTACTTTAGCAGCAATTTGGCGCATAGAATAACCTTCTTCCTTCAAATTTATTATTTTGTACCTTTTATTCTCAGGCAGATATGAAATGTTAGCCATAATTCCAATATTTTCCACAAACGCACTTTAAATTGCTTTCAATACACAATTTTCCACAGGCACACACAACTGCATTCAATACAATAAACCACGTTTCACCTTTTTCTTTCAACCCTTTATCACTACTGCTCTCTGATTGGTTGAAATAACGGAGCATTTCATTGGTGGAAAACACACTCACTCATTCTTACAGTGACCTTGTGCTTTCTTGTCAAGGTTTTTTCAACATATCAATGAAACTATTTACTTTAGATCTACAATTAGACAATTACTTTAGATCTACAAATCTACAATTAGATTTGAAATCAGCATAAAAAAATACATTAAAATCAGTAACAATATTTAAGATAGTGCAATAATTTCACAACGAAAAATGAAGTCAAACAAAAAGATTACGTTAAAAAATGAGTGTGTTCAGGACTTTTTTCCACCACTGTAGATGGAAACCAATTGCCACAATGTAGTTTTGAAGCCAAGTTTTATCCCCAGAGGTAGGCACTTCAGCTCTGACAGTGTGAAATTGTGCTAGGATTTGATTTTGCGGAGAGCACCCAAGCCAAACAGGTACTCTAGAGAATTCTGTCCCAATACTAGGGGATTTCGATTTTTTACATTATGGTAAATCACCGAATTGCGCTGGGGTCGAATCCGCAAACTTGGGCATACAAGGCCAACACTAAATCACGTACGCCACACAGCCGGCCCCGTGTAATCATTTGTTTCATAAAAGCAAGGTATCCGAACACGTTGAAAATGACCAAATTCAGTCAAGACAGATATTTTTGTTTTTTATTTTATCGAATAGAGCTATCTTTTGACTTTACGAAATATACTTTATATTGTTTCTACACTACCTAGAGGCCAAGTTACAATCAATTTTATAAAGTTAGAAAAACTGGAAGTGGGTTTTTGATCTACTAGAAGTGGGCATTTAAATTGCTCAAAATTATCATGGCGAGTCTGATAACTCAAAATATTACGAATGTATTTCTATAACTTTTTAAACCTGACATTTACGTTATTTTCTAGAGAATGTACTAAACTATTTCTTATTGTATGAATACTTTTTGAGTTATGGCTTGTTATTTAAATAATGGTCTCGTAAAAAATGTAATATTTCTTATGATGTACTCCGAACGTACTCCGAATTTGTACTCTATTGAAAATTTAGAGATGAATCAGTCTAAATTCTCAATCAGTTCTAAAATTTTCAAATTTGAATAAAAAATTAAAATCTTAGTACATTTTCTAGAAAAATGCATCTAGTTTGTTTTCGTAATACTTTTACTAATATATGTTTATTACTTTTTTCTCTAACTGCTTTAAAGTTTCTCAAGAATATTGCTAAAATTCACTTATATTTGGAATTTTTGAAAATTTCAGGTAATTTATTTTAAATTTTGATAGTTAAATATATAGTGATATTTATTGGTATTGAGTCCTAAAAGAGCATTTATAATGTTTTAGTATGCTATTTTATTAAAAAGTACTCCGAACGTGTTCGGATACTTTAAGTTTGAAGAAAATCTTAAACTTCTATTGAAAATTTAGAGATGAATAAAAATAATTGTTTGACGTTTTGGAGTATCACACACACACACACACCACACACACACACACACACACACACACACACACACACACACACACACACTTTAATCAAGAAATTGTTTTTTTTATCTATTTATTTTGAAAAAAAATCATAACTTGTTTAAAAAGAAAGAAGAAACCATATGATATACATGTTATGAATAAATCAGTGAACCATAAAACTACTAACAGCAAAATGGTTCAGTGAAGCATGTAATACTAATTAATTATGGACTCGAAAATATACCTTAGCTACTTAGAAATGAATCTTTAATTCTTAATCATGCATCAGAAATTATTACTCAGATGTATACCACTTTTAATTAACAGTAATTTAACTTAAAAGTAAACAAGTTAACTAAGAAAAATTCACATCAATGAAAAGTTAGAATTCGATATACTATTCGAAATAAACTCCCCCGAACTCGTCTTTTCGTAAACCATATTCCCTACAGCCACAAGATCTTTTTGAAGACAGGGAAGACCGGGTCTTTAATCCCTTTTGACTATTTCACAAGAGATTATACGATTAGTTCATCATTGAAGAGGATATTACTCCGCTTGGAATCTTCCAACTACCAAAGTTTCATTTCTTGGTAGAGAAATTACTTGAGTTAGAGTTTCTTTAATTTTTGGTGAAATTTACTAATCTCTTTTACTGCGGTAGCTTACGAATTAGGTTCTGAAATAGTTCGTAATTGGGTTTCGTATCCTCGTGTAAAAGTTATATAGTTATTTGAGTCAGATAAAATTTGATAGAATAAATTGATATTTTGTGTCTTTTTAATTTTATTATATCAGTGTGTTTTCCTTAAAAGATTAAAATTGACCCTTTTTCTGTCGTTGAACCAACAATAGATGTAGTCTTTTATGGTGGTCGTTTTTTTCATCTGGTGTACCATCTTCCCTATAAAAAGAAATGACGAAGCTTACTATAAGAACATCCTTCGAAAAATTAGTTGACTGTTTAGATCTAATGAATTCTTATTTGATTCAAAGTAGAATTATGAAGAATAAAATACCATTTTTTATATATTATCCATTAATTTTCGCAAAGTTATGATTTAGCATGGCTGATGACGTCATATCTCCATTTAACTGAAAAATCGCATAAAAATTTAATTTAAAAAAAATCTAAAGCGAATTTCGAAAAAAACTCTTCGAGGTTAATAGCATAACGACCTATAGTTTCTACATGCCAAGTTTTAAACTTCTGAGTTGCTGAATTTGTACGGAACAGCTGAAACACACAAACTTTTCTCTGATTAGTACAGATTTAACTGAAAAATCGCTTAAAAATTAAATTAAAAAAAATCTAAGGCGAATTTCAAAAAAAAAAAACTCTTCGAGGTTAATAGCATAACGACCTATAGCTTCTACATGCCAAGTTTCATACATCTGGGTTGCTTAATTTCGCCGGAACAGCTGAAACACACACACACACACACAAACTCTTTCTTTTATTAGTATATATAATGATTCATAATTTGAAATTTATCAGCAGTTATTTATTGTATTTTTCAAGTACGAAAGGACCACAAATCCATCGCAGGAGAGTCTCGAGCCAAATCGTGGGTTTCAATCCTACTTTCACCAGAGGCGGTTCTATGGATTAATAAGGTCAGCTGATGTCAGCTTTTTGATCTCAGCATGACGTCCAAGCATGAAGTGGGGAAACTTCTAGCACAAAAGATACGAGACTATTGTAATAGTGCTAAACGTGTGACCGCCATTTTACAAAAGTTATCCAATCGTCATTGTAGCGGTTCCTATATAAGCCAGTAACATCCTCCGGACAGAGGTGACCATTTTTGTCTAGTGGCCATGTTACTTGGCTTCAGATCCATAGATCGCGTGTTTAATCACCGACATTGGTGACCCTGGCTGAAAAAAATGCAAAACATTCTGATCTGTCGTGGCGCCATCTACCCTCAACAAAAACAATCGAAGTGGTCAGACTCACTTGGTGCCTCAAACAAATTCGCCAGACATACTTGACCCATCAACCAAAGTCGTTAGATCCATTTGACGTATCAACCAAAGTAGTCAGATCTACTTGACGCATCAACCAAAGTCCTCAGACCCACTTGACGCAACAACAACAACAACCCACACACTACACACGCTCGCCATAACAAATATCTCGTTCGTTCACTTATCCACCGACTCACTGGTGGGACAGTAGTGTAGCGGTTCCTATATAAGCCAAAAACGGCCTCTGAACAGAGGTGATCACTTTTGTATAGTGGTCCTGTTTCTTGGCTTCGGATCCATAGATCGCAGGTTCTATCCCCGAAGGTCATTATGCTTCTCTAAATACTGAATTTCGCTGGGAACATGGATTACGAAGCCATCCTCCATCCCATATCAAAGAAATTGTTTGAAGATCCTGATTAAGAGTGGCTAGTCCTTGATACGAGAGAGAGTCTTCTGATTGGTACGAATGAGATTCTGGTCAATCTGATTCGTGGAGCCTTCTGACACTGTAAATATTTCTGACTTAATAAAATAACGAGATAATAATATAAAATAACTTAAATAACGAGATAAGTTAATGTTAACTTATTTTTATTGCTTCATTGTCTGTTTGTTTATATCGGTTTCTAATTTTTCCACACATTTTACATTAATTTACCGAAGTTGTTTATGCAAATAAGGTAAAAAGTATCAACTCTGCATCTTCAAGTATAATAAACTATAGAAGGTAGACGACAAACATTTGATGACAAAAAAAAAGAAATAATTTTCTCTCTAATATAATTTTTATTTGTATATCACTGACGCAATGCCATGACTAGGATTCAAAATAATACAGGTTCAGATTCATTGTAGCATATAATGTAGTACCTCAGTCTAAACATAATACCAGGGATTAAATCCACTGAACTAGAAATGTCTCATTAAGAAAAAGAAGAAATTAACCTTTTAAATCTTACCCGAACCGAAAGAAATCAATGTTTATTAACTTAATGAAGTTTAATTAGCTAATTGAACATTACGTTGGAATGAAGCAAGAAAAACGGAATTAAACATGCCGAATTAAAAATAAGTTTTCAACCAAGTCAGTTTAATCATTAATTCAAACCCTATCGTATTAAATAAAAGTCTCAACCCTACTCAAATGCACTCAACTCTTGTATTCTTGTTAACACCTTCGACACTATAACTTGTTCACTGCCAATTTCTTTTTAAAAAGTCGGTGGAAGAAATTCTTTTTTCCCCGGTTCGTCTTATGTCTCGTCATCTTTTATTGGCCCTGTCTTCCAGACTATTCTTTCTTCTTCTTAACAAGGTCAAACTTCGTTACAAAGTAAAGTAAAAGAAAGAGAAAAAACTAAATAAAAAAAGGGATTTCTCCGTGAAAGGTGTACTGGTGAAGGGAGGGAGGGAAGAAACCGAGAGATATCCCTACAAAAGGGAAGAGAATTGTTGAAGGAGAAGTTGGAAGGGAAAAAAAAGTGCAATTGACTAATTTTGCTGTTCTCGAAACGGTGGCTTTCACTTTTTAAATCTTCTTCCTTGATATAATAAGACTTACTCCGGAAAAAGACTTATTATATCAAGGAAACTTTGAGATGTGTTTTGGGAATGGGAATTTGCAGAATTCTATCTATTTTAGGAATTGAAATTGGATGCAGAATAGAGATGGAAATAATTATGTTATATATTCGTTGTAAGTAATGTATATCATTATAAATAGAAAAAGACATTTAAAAGGAATTATTGTAATTCTTTTACTCTTAAAGGTATTCAACTACGTTCAGAACCGAAATTTTGAAAAGAATTATAAATGAATTTTTGATATTTAATATCACCTGAATAGTAATATTCATATTAAATCAGCGATACTCAACCTGAGGCCCCCGGACCACATGTGGCCCACTGGGCCTTTTTAAATGGCCCGGTCATGGCCCATTGCTCTGAGAAATTCATTTATTTATGAAAACTTGGTGGAAAATTCTTTGTTAAAAAATCAAATATATCAATTTCGCTTATTGCTGTTGATGTCGTATGGGTACGAATTGATACTTTTTTCTGATTAGTTATAATAGACAACAGTGGACTAGCGACCACTTTATGAGTGGAACTAATTTTTACCTATCTTTCATGTCTTGCAAGCTAAATATATTCGAAGAAAATGGATTATTTTAAGACGATTGTGAAGTTGACAAGTTGAAATGAAAAACAAGCATGGTTCAGTAATTGTTTGATTTATCACGAAAGTGTTATATTTAAAAAATACCAATATACATACAGTGGTGGCCAAAATTGTGGACACTTTTTTAAAATTGTCATGTTTTTCAAGTTTGTATGCTTATAGAACATTTTACATTGGGCAAAATGCAAAGTCTTTTATATCATTTTAAAGGTAATTAAATACTAAATTCAATACAAAAAAAATTCAAATATTTGCAACGAAAAAAATGTTATGATTCAATAACTAACGATATTCGTTAGATACTGGTGACAACAGTGAGTTATTAGTGCTCAGTGGGGTAGCCTTTCTTTTTTATTACAGCTTCACATCGATGTTTCATTGAGCTGAAAATAGTTTTAAGCTCTTCCTTTGTTATGACTTGAAGCCAGAAATCAATATATCATCAATTATTTCTTTTTTATTTCATGGGTACCTCATTCGGACAAATATGCGACGTATAACGCAGCGCTGCCACACTACTCACTCACACACTCATCACGAGATCTCCGGAATTATTAGACTTACAGATTTGAAATTCGGCAGGCATATTCCTTTTTTGGATAAAGAACCATTAAGCAAAATCGATTCTCAAGGGTGGGGTGTGGACGGCGCGAGTGTGTTATAGAGGAAAAACTCCTGTTTTGGACTTTTGGTGGGGTTGTGGGGGAAGGGGTTAAAGAAAAATCCCGTTTTTGAACTATTAGACGCGCCGAATTGAAATGCAAAAAAAAAAAAAATGTTCCTTTTGTTTTGTTGAGATACACTAAGAATGAGTTTCGCAGAAATCGACTCCGAGGTCGTTACGAAGATTGTTTAAATTTCTGATTTTGAACTATTTTATCTCTGGACTTGAAATTTGGTGAACAGGCTTCATCATTCGAGTAAAAATCTGCGAAAAAGGATTTTGTGGAATTTGATTCCGAGGGGCTTACGGGGGCGTAAAAGATAAATATATTTCCGTTTCAGAAATTCATGTCCTACCCTTTCTAAATCAAGAGACGAGTTCTGTAAGACTGCTTTTTTTCCAATACAATCTTAAGCTTAATGCTAAGACTTAGATATCTCTCAATAATTTAAGAAACAATATATATTGAAGCAACATGAAATACCCAATAAAAAGGCCGGGTAATGGTTAACACAGTAATATAGCTAAATAGAATTTTCACGAAAAAAATTCAGTAAAATTCCGCAGAAAAAAGCAATGAAATTAATTACTTAAAATTCAGATCGGTCTTCTAGTGTTGATAAGTGTACTTATCTACTAAAATCTGGTGATAAAGTCCTGTGTTACTTATCATAATAGACTGTAACCTTGTTTGTTGATTTATTACCTTTTTTATACTTGCAGTTTTCCGGTATCAACATTAAAAATGTATCAACTGAGAATAAAGTTGCGTGTTCTAATTTTCTTCACGCCTTTTATATGTGCTTAATGAACTGGATACGCCCTACGACCTTATTAAGAATTAGCAGCTCACAAAGATAATGAAAATTTATTGCTACAAAGCAAGTGTGAAATATATTAAAATAAAATCTTTATTTTAGCGTGATGGAATTAATCTATATTCACACATGCACGTGTCTGTATATGTAGAGAGTGCGAAAGATAATAAGAAAAAGTTAGAATACATTTTGCGTCAGAAATGATCCTTTAATTTCTAAAAGCATATATTCATCTCATGAATACGGTAAGGAGATGGCCTGCTGGGTTTCGTAGTTGCTTAGGCGCTGGCCTTGTACGCCTATGTCTGCGCGTTTGGCCCAGGCCTAAGTGGTTGGATTTTCATGATGCAAAAAATCAGCAGCGTCCATGTCGTATGATTATTGCGACATATAAAATATCCCTTGGGTGCATTCGGGAATATTAAATTCCTTGTTCAATTTCACATCGTTGGAGTGAAGGTACCTCCGTCTGAGGAGGAAACTAGGTGTCAAAATTATATTGTTGAAATTGGTATCCACCTATATGGTGCCAAAAGTAATGCCAGCTTTGGGGTATTTTACTAAGTCTATACCAGAGTGGTGAACCTTTATGGATCAACGGACCATTTTTTTCTAAAGAAGTTTTTGATGAAATATAGACGTGCCGTCAAATAATTTTGAATTGTGATATTATTGGGAAAATAATAAAACTAATTACTAACAGCACTATTTACTATGAAAAAATACTTTTTTGCACTGTATAGTTATAAATGTTTCAGTTATACGCGTAGTTAAAATTAAAGTAACATTAATGTGTCTTCTGTTGTTGTAGATTGAATGACAAATAACTTATATTAGGATTGTAAGATGTTATTTTTTGTAGAATACATGCTGAATTTGAGTCATCTGCCAAACGGTTTCTAAGCAATTAATTATTTTTACTGTGGTTCACTTTTTTTGACAAAAGGGTTTGTTATCTGTTTGAAGATACCGTTTTACAGACGATGCTCTGCATACCAAGACGTAAAACACACACCACTTTGTCGTCTTTTCTAATGTTGCCATGTTTCTCGGTCCAGAAAATTTGAAATTCTCTGTTACTCTTACTATCTTGCACGTTTTGTTCTTTTGCTGAACTATCCATATTAAATAACAGTTAAAAATCATAGCTATAACACAAATAAACTTTAAAATACAGTTGTGTCAATGAAATTGACTATGCAATGTGTAGACAAACTTAACATCATAAGCAATTGTAGTAACTGCCTTGTTCGTAACTAAGGCAGAACAATAACAAATGAGTACGTTCTCCGCTGCCCCGCGACTGATCACTCGCGTTTGTTCGTAATACTTCATCGTGAACTTTGAAATTTTGAAACAAAATGAAAACCATTTTGATAACTCGCGTGCCAAAAATATTGAGTCACGTGCCATCAATAGCACGCGTACCACTGGTTCGCCATCCATTGTCTATACAATGGTAACTACCAATCCGAAACCTCATTTGAAAGAAAAAGCAGCAATGAGATGTGAAAAGTAAAACAAAACGAAAATATTATTTTTGTTTCCTTTTCTCAATTATCGATGGAGCCATTTTCATTTAAATTAATGTAATTTTTACTGTTTAACGTAAGTTATTTTAAGATTAATTTAAATGACATGTTTTCAAATACTAAGATTTCAAAATTGTAATTTAAATTACAAATTTTTGAAACAACAAAAGTATTTTCTTTTCAATCAATTAAGATTAATATCTATTAAAACTCGCAGTCAGCAGATTTCTTTTAAGTATTTATTTTTTTCTCTGTCACATCCTGTTTTTCTCTGGTTATTACCTTCTTTATTTCACACTTGATAAAGTGATATGTTTCTTATTTCAGTTTAAATTTTAACTGTTTTCCCTTTATTTGTGTATTTTTCGTTCCTCTATTTTATTATTTTATGAAAAAACTCATGTTTTCTGAATAATAATATTGAGAAAAGTTGGGGAAGACGTTGGGACCTCAAAACATGTTTAATCCTACAGTTTAATAGTAAGGCTATGGAATTAGAATTTGCTTTTTCACTCTGGTATTTCTCCTTTATAGAATAATAAATGTTATTTTCTAATTTAATTATTTAGAATTTATATTTAGTGATTAAGTTGTTTATATATAAACTTCAGAGACATTCTTCCAAATTAGGTTTTTATGTATAATTAGAAAAATAACATGATGTATACAAATTTGACAAGCTAAATGCTGTTGACATATTATCATAAAGTTATTCATGTTGTGTTTATTATAATTTTAGTAGTATTATCATTTTAAAACAGTATTAGTGGTATAAAGCAGTAGCTATAATAGTTTGCATTTCATAATTATAAAATGAGCTTATTTACATGTTTTAAAATCCATTTTTTTAAAAAAAAATTCAAAACGCAGTGAAGTGCGAAAAAGTAATACAGAATTTTTTTCTTCAATGGGGGGGGGGGGATTGGTATTTACCATTGACCATCTAGTACATTCCCCTGGGAGCTGTTATCTCTTTTTAATGTGGCACCAAATAGGTGAAATACCAATCGCCGCAATATAATTTTAACCCCCAGTTTCCTCCCCAGGGGGAGGCACTTGAGCTATTTGCTCTGTCGATTTTCTGCATCATGCAAATCCACCCACTTGGACCATTGTCGAACCCCAAACCTTAGTCGTACTAGGCCATCGGCACCCAGCCGGCATTCAGAATATTGTTCCATGAATTTTTAAGAGGCACTGTACACGAATATGTATTAATAATCTTTCTAAATTAAGAATTTTTTTTTTACTTTACATTTTTTTAAAAACACTTTCTATTTTTTTACAGTTTAATATAAAATTCGAAACTATAAATGTGACAAACTTTAAGAGCACATCTCAGTTGTAAAACTTTAAACGAGAGGAAATTACAAAATCAACTTAAATGCTAAGTTGGGATATATACTGACCGAAAAAAAATTCCCAACAACAAGAAAGACTTGTGTGAGATAAACGAAATTGGGTACGCATGTTTATGCATATGAAAGATGACAACGTTTCAAATTTCGCGCTTAAATGTGGTGCTAACATCGCCACTCAGAATTTGCAAATCAGGGTTGCTTTAAGTGCGTGCTGTAAAGTTCTTGAGCGTCATTTGTGTATGGAATTTGACGTATTGAGTTGATGCTAGCCAATAATTCTTTAAAGAAGTCAAAAAAGCTATTATCAACAGCTCACCGAGTTTGAACGAGGACGTGTGATAAAACTACGAGAAAGAGGATGCAGAAAGACTTGGCCAGAATGTATCCACTGTGCATGATTGTTATCCATGTGCACTAGTGGTCAAGAGATAACACTGCTTCAAGAAGACCAGGTTCCGGGTGGACATATGGCACTACTGAGAGAGAAGACCGCCGTATTCGGTGGTTATGACACATCGTACTGTGTCTGCGACAGAAATTCGAGCTGCAGTTGGTACCACAGTGACACAGCAAACTGTTAGAAAGTGGTTACTTCAAGGACAGCTGCGAGTCAAGTGTTCTGTAGCATGTATTTCACTAACTCCAAGCCTTTGCTATTTGCGACGCAACTGGTGTCAAGCCAGAGCTCATTGAAGGACGGAGTGGAGATCTTGAGGTCAGTGATGGCCGTGTGTTGACTAGAAGGAGGCCAAACTGTCAGCGGCCTAGACACACTGTACCTACACCTGGTGTCATGGTCTGAGGAGCAATTTCCTATGACAGGAGGAGCACTCTCGTGGTTAACTCAAACACTCTGACTGCAAATTTGTACATCAGTCTGGTAATTCACCCTATAGTACTGCTATTCATAAACAGCATTCAAAGGGGAGTTTTCCAACGGGATAGCGCTCGCCCTCATACCGCTGTTGGAACGCTACGTGCCTTACAATGTGTTTATATGTTACTTTGGCTTGTGAGATCACCAGATCTATCTGCAATTGAAAACGTATGGGGATACCATTGAATGATAACTCCAGCATTATCCAAGCCAGTACTGACACAGCGAGTACAACAAGCATGGAACTCCACAACACAAAGTGACATTCGGCAAATGTATGCACGCACATAATGCATGCACGCTTGCAGGCTTACATTAAAAATTCTGGAGTTTATACCAGCTTTTAATGTAACAGCATCTCACATTTGAAATATATTTTCTTGAGCTTAAACTAACATGTGATCTTGAAAATTTAAGCAAATTGAACATGTTAACTAGACAATCGCATCGTCCTATTTTTATTACTCTATAGTAATTTTTTCTTTGTGTAGGGAATTTTTCCCCTTTTACGAAAAATTCATTTTAACTACTGCAATATTAATGTATATTAATTATTTTTTGAATTAATTTCCTTAAAGATTTTTTTAAAGTTATAAAACTTTTTTAATAAATTAATATTTGTGAAGTATTCCTTCTTAGCGGCTTGTTGATTTTAATTACGGCGAATAACTATCACTTTTGATCAATTATCAGCTCACGACAGACTTAAACATTTCATGAAAACCACTTTTTAGATCTTATTCAAATTTCAGAAAAAAATTATTATATAATATGCAATAGAGTCTCTCAGTAATTCTGTGAAATTTCAAAAGAAAATTTTTGAACTACTCGAAATTAGTCAACACTGATGTTTGTACTGTATTGTGAACTGAACTATATATACATCTTATTCCAGGTAAACTAAAATTATGTAGAAAATTATTTATAGGATAGCATAATTTGTTTGCAAAAAGGCTGCTTTTAAGCGTTTTTTCCGTAAAATGCGCCAATATTTTATTTTTTTATTTGTTCTTATTCAGATTTGCAGAAAAATTTGTTCTACGGAGATCCTAATTATACAGATTTCTTTGTATGCGAAAATCTTAGAATTGTATAGTTACATTTACAGCAATAAAAATTAAAAAACGATTTTTTTCCATAAATATATATGTTTACGTTTTTAATTGTAAAAAATCTAAAATTAATAATTTTCCAATAAATTTTTTTTGGACAATGTCGAAATCTCGGTATTTTTTTTTTCTTTCTATTCCTACTATTCGCTCACTTTTCACATTTATCTTGTTTAAATTTGCAGTCGTTAATAAAATGCATTTTAAAGCACTCAACTGAGCTGAAACTTTATATACACACTTATTTTAGATGACAATACAGTAATTTAATTATAATTAATAAAAACTAATCGATTAAAACTAATTATTCAAAGAATTATAAATACAGCCACGTTGGCATCATTTTTGGCGACTTAGCGACCATTTTGATGACTTGTGTCAAAATTTGAAAAGGTTTTTTACTCACATTTTAAAGCTCTCATTTGAGCTGAAATTTTCCATACCTTATTGTTTTGGGTAACAATACGATACATTACTTATAATTAATTAAAATTATTGACTAATTATTTAATGAATTACAGATACAGTCACGTTGGTGTAATTTTTAGCAACTTGGGTCAAAACTTTAAAAGTTTTTTTTTCTCACGTTTTAAAGCTAAGCAGTTGAACTGAAATTTCATATACACGATTGTTTTGGATGACAATGTGATATATTAATGATAATTAATAAGGATTAATTGCCGCTTAATGTTGTGGTTTTGTCATATGTATATACATATTTATATTAATTGTAACTATTTAATGAAAAGTAACTAAAATAAAGTTTTTTTATTGACTAAGTAGGATTGAATTAAAATTTTTTTTTATATTACTTGTTATACAGTTCAATCTTAGATGAATAGATATTTTTGCATGTTGGGTATTATTTTCTTGTATCCTTCTTTAATTTGGAATCCAACAATCCATTACAATATTTAAAATTCTAATATGTGATTTTGTGTTGTTTATATGTAAGTAGTAATATGCTAATGCACTTCTGAGATATGAAGTTTCATACACTACCAATCTTGCGCTTTCTAGCACATTTTGTTGTTACTTTGGCAGATTGCCAGTCCCGTGATTTTCAATCTTGTTGAATATTTCTTTTTATTTATCATTATGAGCTACATCGTAAAAAGTTACCCTAGTTTTTTTTTTTTTTTTTTAAATTTGTTTTGATGTGAGACCATCCCTAATACTTGAATTTTTAGAACTGTATATATAATTTTGAATAAGAGTAAGAGATTATAAATTTAAATTTTTAATAAGAATTCTATGAGTTATGCGAAAAATACTCCAACAAAAATTTTAATATTATAAACGATACAGTTGTTATATCTGAAAATAATTTTACAACTATGATCTGAAGAAGTATTGAACTATGTGCTTGGTTGGATTATCGTATAAAAAAACAATAATATTTATTCATTCTGTAATGGACGACCTGTGTTATCCGTTAGTGTGAGATAGTCGGAAGGAAGATTAACCATATTCAAAATAAACTCTGTTTATATTCACAGTTATCAACAACGACACAAATTCAATAACCCAATTTGAGAAATAGACCAACTACTAAATATATGAAGCAATAGCGTGAAGGACGAGATACTAAGAGAATTAACAATAAATCGGATTTCTTCTAGGCAATATATCCAATAATTCAAATCGTTCTAATCCAAATGAACGCTGAATTAACCAAATCCGCACTCTTAATATTAATCAAATAAGATGTGACGGATCTGTACGAGACCTTTTTATTAATCCTCTTGGGGAAACTTTGGGGCTAGCATTCGCGTTAATTCACAGTCATCCTTCAAGAAGAAACCCTGATATGGAGATTAGTTTGGCTATATAAAGTCAAGGTTTTGTAATTGTAAGTTAGAAGGAACAAAGGAACTGTTGTGGCAATACGTAGGTAAAATTTCATTCGTTATCACAACTTGTGTTATGAACGAAGTTTGCCACAATAGTAAATTAGTGGATTGAGAATTAATAATCTAAGATAGATTAGATTAGATTAAATAAAACAGATTACTTGCGCTTGTTTACTTAGAATAGATTGGTTTCTTTATATCACTCCTAGGGTTTCACTTGTAGTTGATTAGTGTGCTTGAATAGTAATAAAATAATAATTATTATGGAAGTTTCTGGTGATGCTTTGTTTTCCCCACTCACACCCTTAAGTAGGCAGGATGGTGAAGGAGCGACTTCTTTTTGAAGTCGCTCACAAAGTTAGGAAGTGCTGTCGCCTAGCATCACGCTAATCAATCACTGTTATCCGTTAGCAGTCTAACCTCTCTCTCTCTCTAACTCGAATATTTTTAATCTTTATATAAGTCTTGATTTCTTCTTTGGAGGAAGGTTTTCAATGGAATAACTCTTAAAGACCCATCATTCCCCAACAGGACTATTAATAGGAAGAAAGCGGATAGACCTGTTACAATTTGAAAGAAAAAACCGATAGAAATAAATCGATAATTTGTTGATAAAGTATTAAAATCATATTTGTACTAAGAATGTAGCTCCAAACTTTTATTTGTTGCTTCATAAATCGAACACAGCTGACATAGCAGTTCATTTATAAATTAATATACAGTCCGTTATCAGATTAATGATACGTATGTGTGCATTGGTTCAGAAATAAAGATATTTCTCATCTTTAATAACCTAATTTCTTTTTACCATGTGCAAAAAGAAAACATAAAACCGATGCTTCAGCAACATTTCCAGCAATCGATTCTTTCGAACGAATTTCAGAATGTCTCCTTTTATCCTTTTTTCACCACCACAACAAAACATCAACCCGGAATAAAAGAACAAACAAAACTGCTGACCACCTACAAAAGTATCCCCTTCTTTTCACAAAAGGCAGCAACACAACAAATTTATATTTTCGGGGCATCGGTTTCTGTTTTTCAAAGAGAAATGCCAATCGAGTTATTTAAGGGAAGTGCTATCGGACAGACTTGGAGTGTCCTTCTCAATTGGCCAGAGCCTTTTATTTACGGCATCTATTTCCGCCAATATTTTTTTTGTTCCGGTAGAACTTCTTAGGGACGCTGGCCCCTGACGAGTTCACTTTGAGAAGGGTATTGTTTGGGGATGAGGGGGTCAGATTTCGTTTTCCAGTTGGCAGATGCCGTCTCATGAAAGTAAAAGAAGGTTCAATCGATGTTTGTGGAATCAGCCATTTGAGAAATGTGTTTTTCGTGTCTTCCAGCTGCCAACGGTATTTGAGCTTTAAGTAAGGCGAAGAATAAGGAATTTAAGGGTTAGTAAATGTATACGTTGTTGGTAAAGCAGGGGTGGTTTGACTCTATTTATTGAGTTCACTGGTGTAAAAAATTTAATTTCACACAATAAGTGAGATTTAATACTTACCATAAAATCCGGCGTATTACGCGGATTTAATTGTTAGTTATATTCGCCGTATAACGCTCTCCCTTTTTGACGAACAAACCCGAATTGTTCGTGGGCAATGCTTTTATGTTTTGAAGTAAGTTATTACAAATATTAACCCGGATTTTGAAAAAATTGTATACTTCTAGAAATACAACCCTTTAAGTTCATTAGGTATGTCATTTCTTTCAAATAAACAATGTTTCGATCTATTTAGAATTCAACATTTTTTATGCTCGCCTTTTCTTAATTATTTTTTATTTTTAAACTTATCTTTTTCATACCCGGCGTATAACGCGCTCCCGTAAATTTCGATCTTACTTTTTGTGTTAAAAGTACGCGTTATACGCTAGATTTTACGGTATGTAAATTTTTGTGCGGAAAATATGTTATTTTTAATATTTTCTAACACAATATAAAGTTCTCTGTGAGGAATTTGAGTCTTTTCAAATCTGTCTGTATTCCATAATTTCAGTAGTGGATTCAACTCTACATTTGGTAAAAGGTTCTGTCTTCACCATTAATTTGTCTGTAGACTTATCAAGTCAATAAAAAGAGGATAAAGGGATAAGTTCCATTTGTAGTTGGAAGAATATTTATCATGATAAGCAATAAAGGAATACATGGTAAAACCAGTTTTGAGAACTATATAATTAAAATAATTGTAGTTTTTATAAAATACAACCTCTGACAATAAAGTTCGTTGAATAGTCCTGTACCATTAATGTAGATGAGATATTAACGAAAGTTACCTTAATTGTCCTTCAAAATAGTCACCTTTAATAACTATGCACCGATAAGATTTGCTATACATGTCCTAGAAACTTTGCAAGAAGTCCTCTTTTGGAATGGAGTACAAAAGCCTCCTCACATTTCGTTAGATGTCAGGAATATCGTGGAATCTCTTTCGTTTCAAAGCGAATTTTAGTCGGGGGAATAGGAAGAAGTCTCGAGGATTGAGATCTGGATGGATGTTCAATTTGAACCACCCCCTTTTTTGCCAGGAACTGTTTGATGATGTTGGCTGCTTGAGGGGGAGCATTGTCGTGAACAAAAAACAATGAACCTTTTTTGCGTATTGTGGTCGTACTCTACGTATCTCCCACGTTTTTCTCATTCCTAAATACTGGGTAAAGCTTTGTCGCACGGATTCCCGGTTAATCTGCAGTTCATCAATTATCATGCGTACAGTTAATTGACGATCTTCCGTGATTAATTTCCTCACTTTCTTAATGTTTTCGTGTCAGATGGAGGTCGCCGGACTTCCGCTACGGGTTTTGTCAGAAGCACTTTCCCGGCCCTCTCAAAAACGGGCGAACCAATCGTACACATACTTCATGAAAAGTGCTTGATCTCCATGTACACGTACCAGCATGGCATAAGTTTCTTTCGGTGTCTTGCCAAGCTTAAAGCAAAACTTTAAATGGATATTTTCCTTAATTTTCCTGTGCTCAGTTAAGAACCAACGCACTGAAGAAGTACTTTATAAAGCAAGTTCTTACATGCAACACAAAAACGACGTTCAACTGTACAACGGTTGGGGCAGATGGTCAACACATGCCGTTACGCATAGGCTGCGTTTTGTTTTGCCTGTGTTGCTATATCGGCCGTTCTGACTTTATTCGCCGAACTTTGTCAGAGGCTATAAATTCATTGTTGGTTAAGTTGAAGTCCATTTGAGCATTGATTGTGTATTAATTAATATTTCAATCTTTATATTTTTAGATCTGTATCTATATGTTACCGTTAAAGCTTGAAACCCGCTAATGTGGAGATTACTTAGCTAATCTACACATTAACTAATTTGTTCCGTTAAAGTATGGAATCAAGATATTTTCGCATTTTAAGTTAAAAGCTTCACATTAGCGGGTTCTGTGTTGTTAAAGTTCAGAATGTTGTTTCTCTCATTTCCGTTTCGTTAGGAATTTTGATTGAAAAAATGTTGACTCTCATCCCAGAATAATTTTTACTAAACTTTTACAACCAGAGTGTCAGAGATAATAAATGTATTCGATAAAATACTCCTTAAATTAATTTGTAATAAATTTAATTAAGATGACGAGTATCTTCTAGAAAATGATTAAATGTTAAAAGTTCCAATTTATAATATATATAGCACATCATACCGATATAAAAATCACGACCATGATAAAATATAAAATATTAAACCATTCGATTCATTGTATTATATACAGTTTTCAATTGATTCACGATTCAGTCGAAAAGTAACTAAATAACTTAATGCCATTTCCTTAATTGAAACATTTTTTAAACTGTTTGATTCTTTTGATTGTATTTTTTCGAAAAGATTAATGATTGATATTCTTTCGATATTAAAAATTAACAAACAACACTTAATTTAAACAAACAGAAACGTTGCTGTTGTTCTTCCCCCAAAATCCTACATTCACTTAAATAAGTGCCTAGTAGGTAATGTAAAGATTATCCAGGTATTTCACAGATTACCTTGGTAAATTGATAAATAAAACAATTTTTCGCACTTTAACGAATCACCTAGTTAATGTGCTGATTTCTGCACTTTAGCCGTAACATATACACAACTTTAATGTATTTGACTGCTCGAATAAGATACGCAGACTGTTGAAGGAAAGAGTTAAAAGGATAAAAATACCATGACACATCGCTCTTGCATCAAAATCAATACACACCCCAGATTTTCTCTAAAAATATTCATCTCTCACGGCATAGATAAGGGTAACTGATCTACCTTTAACGGTTCTTTGCATCATTTATCACGGGTTTAGTTGTAAACTTCTATTGACACCTCATTCTGTTCTATAACTAACAGGAAACCAATCCAAAAAAAATCGTCATTTATCACCAAACGAACACAAGCACGCTTTATCTCTTGCCATCAACCAAAACTGGCCATAAGAAAAAACAAACTGGAAACGTCATGCAAATCCCTTTTTAACAACCAGGATTTTAAATAAATAGGTTTTCCAGAGTAGCCACCTTGCAATGCTTCTTTTAATGCGAGGTACTGACTATACCCTCCGCCAGTGTTCTTGACGAAGATTTAACTCAGTGTGAGACTCATCCATCAACTAAGACAACCCAAGGCTCGGTCCACTCCAAAATCCATTAATATCCACAGGGCATGACTGGATTTTTTTTGTATTTTTTGGAAGGTTATTTTCCTGAGGTAGGGTCAGGCGCCTTCTAGGCATTTATACAGTCATAAAGTATAGGTAGCAGTCTATTGTGTTGCGGAGAGCAATCGCTTATGCGGTTCAGAAGTTGCTGGAAAACTGTGTGTGTGTACCTGAGGAAAAAGAATGGTTTTTTTATGATGGAGATGCATAGGAATTGGACGTTGCGTGAAATTGATGCCACAAGTCTTGCATCTGAGTCTGGTTGGGGAGGTTTATGAGAGGTTTTGAATGGAATTGTTTGGAGTATCGTTTTTGAAGGGTGGGCTTTTAAGTATCGCTTTAAGTTTGAAATATTGTTTTTGACCTCCCACTGTTTTGGAAGATGTACTGGAAACATATGGATATATAGAGATCTGCTACGCTCAGTTTAGAAAAAAAATTACAATACAGAAGTTAATTTTTATATACCAGATGCTCTCCTAACTTTTTTTTTTTTTACACTACAAATAATTCTTCAAGAGAAACCGTATAAAATAAACTGTACAAAAAAATGCTATTTATATAGTGAAATTAAAATGCATTTCATGTTAGTCAAAAACCGTGAATACAATTTTAGGTTTAGTGCTTGAACACTTATATATATTAAATATCGCTTATTTTACAATATGAAATTCGTAAATTATCAATGAACACTTAAAATAAAATTATGAATGTATACATAATGCCACTAGAAAGATTTAACAATTTTGAAAAACCGCAATGCTTGACTTCGATGAAAGTTTTCGTCCGTTAATACCGTTTTGGAAAGATAAATGTGACCATGGTAGTCTAGTTGTCAAGTCCACGGACTCGTAGCCGCGTCATGAGTTCGAGCCTGTACCGCGGAAGACCACTGCACGTTTTTCTGTCGTGGTTTAAACGCCCTCCCATTGAGCTGGTGAGGTAGTTAGGAGAGGGAATGCCAGCTCAGGTGTTGTTCTGGGTACTTGACCATAGTTCAAAATTACGGGCTCCGTCGCCGATAATTCTTAACTTTGACAATATATAAATTTTTTCTAAAATAACTTGTGATAATGACTTTGATACCGAGCGTCTTTTGAGTGGTATTCTTCAATCATGAAACATATTATTATTATTCTCTGTTGTGAGTGTGATTTTACAAGCTCTTTATATAATTCTTGCTATTTAGGTAATCAAATCTTCTGATCTCTTGGCAATTTCCGGACTTGTTCAACGCTTGGATATTTTTTAAGATCAGAATTTCCAGACATCAAGCTTAAGGCCCAGTCAAACTGTTAATTAATTAATGATTTTCGATTAGTAGCCACATAGTAATCTTGTATTGTGCTAAAATAAATCAGCCATGTAAAAAATAGTGACGTTTCCTTGGACTGTGTTATTTTAAATCATTTTAAGAAGACATTGTAGTATCCTCGTTTTGGTTATTGGTGTTTGGGGTTTCGAGTAAAGATCAGCTATAACTAGTTTGAACGCAGATTTAATTAGTTATCTAGCTTAAATCTGACAACTCAGGGTAGGAAATGCACCCCTATGAATTATAAGAGCAATCACACGGCTAAAGGATACTTAATATATGAGTATAATATATTTTACTTACTCTATGTCACACTTTGGACTTCTACGGTATATATTTCACCTTAATTCCTTTATTTGCTGAACGACCACCGATCGTTATTATTAATATCAATCTTATAACTTCGTCAATTAACAGTAATTGACTATCCAAAAACTGCTCGTCGACTAACCTTAACTAACTTCTCGTATCTAAAAGCCAATGCTTAAATAGAACCACTCATTTGCATGAATCATGTCTTCTTCTTTGGGAGAAAGTTTTCAATGGACTAACAGTTAAAAAGAAATAAATTTACCCCAAGAGGATTAGTTACAGGTTCGTGGATAGACCCGTTACAACCTTGTAAGAAAGAGTAAGTGTATGAAACACAAAATCATCTTCATCCTCAGAATCTATATATTTTTTTGTTAGTCATAGCAAATCTTTAAACTTTAAATAAATTTTTAATTGTGAAAAATGTTCAAAAATTGTGTTTCGGCTATTTTTTAACTGATTTTTTTTTTAACTTTTCAAAGATTTTGAGTTATTTTCATTTAGAATTAATTAATATATATATTTCCTATTGCAAATTAATTACTTATAGCAAAAACTAAATTTTCTATTATATACAATATGTCATTTTAAATCTACTGTACAATATCACTTCTAAGAGCAATTAATGCAAAAGAAAACTTTTCACCCTCTTAAACTGAATTTATTCTACAAATTTCATTATTATTATCATTCCAAAAATTTGCATAACAGAAAACAAGAATGATCTTTGCTTTCTAACAGATGCATAGATATTATGAAAATAATTTAATTATGAAAAGAAGTACAAGTACAGATAGGCTAAAAGTTAAACAAAAGGAACAAGGTTATCAAATAATTTTAATTAATTTATATTTGCAGCAAGGATGTTCATATTTACGCTTAAAATTAATAATTTTTCATATCCGAGCATTAAACTAATTCTCAAAATTGATCAAAGGTGTTAAATGGGACAAAGTGCAGTTACTTACTTGAATAATGCGATTCAAAGATGTAAATGAACTTTCAAAATGGGATTTGGCAAATAAGACTAATATGTTAAAGGAAGGTTTTTTTTTTCTTTCAATGGTTTATTGTAATGATATTTAGTTAAAATATGAATTACAAATAAACCATATTTTCAATCATAAGAGCAAAAAATTGGAAATTTTAGGGTTTGATGTAAGTTATATTTTTATTATTATATTATAACATTTATAATATATTTCATTATATTTCATTATATTTTAATATATTTAATTGTATTTTAATAAATTTATAATATATTTCATTATAATTATAATATGTGTCATTATATATTTTAAAATTTCAAATGGGGGGCTACGGATTGGTATTTAACCATTGCAGGCCTAGCACATTCCCCGAGAGCTGGTATCTCATTTTAGTACGGCACCATATAGATGGTACACCAATCGCCACAAGTAATTTTGACACACAGTTTTCTCCTCAGAGGGAGGTACGTGAGCTCTGACGATGCCAAACCGTATTAGAAATTTTATTCGCTCGAGAGCACCCACAAATTAAACAGGCACTCAAGAGTTTTTTTGCGAACCGCATAATCATACGACATGGAAGTTGTCGATTTTTTGTATCATGAAATCCATTGACTTGAGCCTGGGTCACACCCACAAACTTGGGCCAATGCCAAACCAACTATGCCACCCATGCGGTTCGATATCAATTTAAATGTTTAAAAAGTTTATGACGGTTCTATCCGCGACTTTATTAACACCTTGCGGACTCTTCTGGGGGAAAATAATTTAATTCAACCAACCTTTGCCGACCAAGAAAGCGTGATTATGTAAATGAAGTATATAATATAAATTCTATTTTCGCGAGTTTGTGAGTTGGCATGTTGGAGTTGGCAAGTAGGAGCTAACTTAGGGTTTGCGAGTTAGTTGCTAGTTGAAGGTTGAAAGATAGTGGGATTAGTAACAGGTCTTGGAGTTGTCCAGGAAAAAGATTACAGAGCGTAGATCCAACGACGTTGACCACTCCCGATAAAGATCACCTGCAAGTTTCCAGTGTAGGATCTGATGCATAAAATGTAAGGTAGTGTGAGCTTGATTAGTTAGAAGTTAGCTTATTAGTGTGCGACGTAGTTATATTTGAGCGTATTTAAGCTATCTTAGATTCAGTTGAGGGTCCATAGTAGTATCCCTGTGTTATAGAATCTCACCTCCGCGCTCTACTATTTAATCACCTAATTTAACTACATTGTTATTGTGTCTGATTGATATTTGGAAACAATAAATTAATTAGATTGAAATCATGTCTGTGGATCATTCAGTTTCTCCCACACACCTAGCCGGGTTTACAGGTAGACAAGGGGGTTCAGATTTAAGCTAGAACTGACCGCTATTACAAGTTCTTTTTTTAAAAACGAAAGAAATACTTAAGTTTATATGTGTGCGCTTATGTGTTTGTGTATGTAAATGAAAAAGCGCTTAGCAAATTAAATTTATTACAGCAAAACGATTATTAGAGCATAAGCCAATTCATAAATTATTTCAATTTAGTTAATATAAAACTCAAAATGAAAAGTTCATAAAAAAAAATCCAACATCTTTGTTTCTTATAATGACTTAATAAGATATGTATAAATTTGACTTCACAATTCAAGGAATCATAAAAAGGACATATTTTTATTTTAAATCCACCCAAACTATCAAATAGTTAATTAGTTAAAAAATAATCACCATAGAATAAAATTATCTGTTTTCGGATATATGTTTCTTTTACGCGATTAATTCTGGAGATGAAATTGAAGGAGACGGGAATTTTTCCAACGGGACAAAATAAAATACTTTTAAATTAAACCGGTGTAATCTTTTCACGCAAGAAGACCCTGTTTGGGTTTAATTTACTCAGCTGTAGTACGTGATCCGTGTAAAAAAAAAAGTTGTAATTTAACTAGCAATGTGAAAATTTAGTTTTGAGAAAGAAACTAAAATAAAAATATAGTTAAAGGATGTTTTCTTAGTTTCATGGGAGATGTTTTGTATTCTGTTAATGTAATTACCTTTTAAATAATGCTAATAAAACTTTTTTTAAATTTTCTTTTAAACAATGTGTCAGTTTGTATCATTCGAATTTGCATATTTGTGAAACTATACAAAATTAGCCAAAAAACGCCCTTTATATCCTCATGTATGAAAAAAGTCTTTCGTGATGTTGTAATCAATGCATTTATGCATAAAGTATAATTAGTAAAAATGGATTGTAAAAAGTTTGAATTTAACTGAAGAGGAGCACCAATAACGGTAACCAAGAGGTCCCCCTTCCTACCTTCCACCGCTTACTCGAAAAATCCGCTCATGTCATAGATCGCGGTGTTATAAATTTCTCCAGCAATTTCCAGACGCATCACTAGGGTCGTTAAGTCACCAATATGGTCATCAAGTCTCCAATATGGTCACCAAGTCGCCAATTTGGTCTTCAAGTCACCAATATGGTCATCAAATCTCCAATATGGTCGCCAATTTGGTCGTTAAGTTGCCAATATGGTCATCAAGTCGCCAATATGGTCCCCATGTCACCAAATTTGGTCGCCAAAAATGATGCCAACTTGGCTTTATCACCAATATTTCGTCATGTTTCGATTGAAACACCATTATAATGTAAGGGACGGCTTTGCTAGCGATTATTACAATTTTTAGCATAAAATAAATAAACAGAAAATAATAAATCCAGATATAATTTATTTGTTCTATTTTAAGATGAAACAGTAAATAAACAAAAAGATAAAATTTTACACAAAATATGCTTTACATTTATGCTGCTGTAATAAATTTATTTATACATAAGGTATAATTAGTAAATATGAGCCGTAAAAAGTTGATTTCAACTGAAAAGGAGCATCAGATATGAATTTTGCGAAAAAAAGAAGAAATTAAGAAATTGTACGGGGGTCAGAAGAGATTATTTGAGAATTTACTTCTCCTGAACAATGTGGGAGTACAATAGGGAGTGGACAAGAAGTACCCTCACCCTCTATTTTTTAAAAAAAATATAAGCTTGTGAAATGGGATTCAATCTCATACTCCTTGGTTATCAGAATATTAGATATTTTCTTCAGCAATTAAACTGATAAAATGAAATTTGATTTCACTAAAAGTTTTAGTATATCTCGTTATAAAGATATTTTTTCATGATAAGTGTTGGTAAATCATAAATTTTTAGCTTAATGAAGTACCTTGAGCCTTAGAAGAAAGAAATGTTTACTCATTTATTATGTATACTGAACGCTCAATAAATGTTTTTAATTACATCAAGATGTTGTAGAAATGTTTCAAAATTCTATTTCTTATCGGGGTTCTCTCTCTCTCTCTATTTATTATTTTTCTTTAATAATATTCATTTTACAAAAATCAATTAAATCTTGGAATAAATAGCAATGAGCACTAGTAATAAATAGCACTAATAAATAGCACTAGTGTAAAACAATTTTGACCAACTGTTCTAAGAAAAAAAAATATATACCTGTGAAAAATCTAAATCATGAAATATTTAAAAGGAAACTTTGTTTTTAGTTGTTTTACATGTTAACGTTTATGTAAGAAATTTAAAAAAAAAGTATTAGAAAAATTACAATGCCTCGATTTGTTTTAGATCGGGATAAAATATTCAAGTAATTTATACTTGTTTTATTTTTTAAATTAATTAAGTCTAGCCTGCTCTAGAAATTCAGAACAAAAGCTCTCGAAAATTCACTTTTAAATCAAATTTTTATCCAAATCTAAATATATTCTTGATGTATTTACTTCACCTTCATAACCGCTAGATCTCTGAGGGATTAGAAACAACAACAACAACAACAGCATTACAAATTTATATCTTTTGTTACAGCTATTAGTAAATTCATGACAACATTACTGAGATTTTAATGTCATGAATAATAAAAACTTTTTAAAAGAAGACCTAAATAATTATGCAGACGGTTATGTCATATTCAAAAAATTAAATATTTCTTTCAATTGAATGCAAGCGAAAAAAATTTCCATTTGAATTGAATGTTTAATTATTTTAAAAGAAAGTTTAGTTACATGCTTTATATGTAACACAAATTTTTATGGCATTCCATTTCACTTAAAATACTAAAATCCATATAAATTTCATTCGATATCTTCACGAAATTATATATGATTAGTTCTAAATATAAAGTAATTAAATAATTAATAAAATGTTTCTGAAAACTAGATATAGCTTTTTGAGTTATTGAAGTTTCTTGCAGTTTTTTCTCCAAAAAAAGTTTAAATTTTTCATCTGTTTCAAAATTTAATATGTCTACATAAAATTTGTAAGTTTTAGACAAAAATAACATACATTGGATTTATGGATTTCAGGATTAGACCATCAATAGAAATAACAAAAGTTGAACTTCACAGCATTTTTTCCTTTCATCTCTTTTTTATTACACACAAACTCTATTTAATAAGGATATATCAGATAACCATCGCTGCAAAATCCAAAGAGAAATTCGAATTGTGGAATTACTAATTTTTACAAATTCTATTTTAAATAAATCAGTCAAAAAAGACATTATCAGTTAAATAGTAGTAGCAAATGTGTGATTTATTCAAATAAATATATTAAATTTTAATTGCCAAATGTGATTTGTAAAACTAAGAAATCGTCGTAAGGGAATTTAATGCAATTAAAAGAATGAACAATTGAAAAATATTAATTTTCTTACTATAAAAAACTATGAAGTTAAAACTATGAAGTAAATATAGTTTCATTTGAATATTTTTTGTAATAGTAGATAATTGTCTGTATTAAACTCATCTGCAATTATGATTTTTTCGCCGTATAAACTTGACTACTTTGTACACTGTATCTCCTTAAAATGTCTCAAGTTTCAGTTCGAATAAATGTTTCAAGTCGCATAAGAAGGAATTATTTCCACAAATAGTAAATAAATCAGTAAAAAATATCACTCTTTCGTAATGAATACATATTAATTAAAAACGTTCATTTTTATTGACAGACAATAGGTTTTATTGACAAACCAACTAATTAAATGCCTTACCGTCAGAAAGCTAATTTTTTCCTCTCTTTCTCAATCCACTTAATCCCAACTAACTGCACAGTCATTTAGTTTTTCAAACGAAGATTAAATATCACTTAAAACTCATGATTCATCGAAAAATTAACTGTTTTCCAAAACAATCCATTCTCATTTCCATCTTAAGCTTCCGCATGATCTAAATCCATAACAAATGATGACAGCCACCTCAACCACCCACTAAAAAAATCGAATCCATGTTGGTATATCGACATTCACGAACCGTAACAATCCTTGTATTTTGATAAATTACTCGAAAGTGATCATTTAAATAAATTACTTCAACATTTATACCTCTAATGCATGGGGAAAACTCGCTGGTAGCGTTCAAAACATTCCTACTTTTAGCCTTCCCCCTCCAAGCCGACCCCTTTTGCATTCTTTTAAAACCCCGTGGCAGGGAAGTGAGATGGCGTCATCTTATATAAAGAAAAATAGTTTTGATAAATGGCAGACCCTAGCCTACGCTTTCCTTAGCGTTATCGTCTTGTTTTATGGAGGGGCTATTTATTGGAAAAATGGCTGTTACAATTTCAGCAGGCTTCGGTTGCTGGCAGAATGCTGCTTCTTTTTTTTTCCATGTGAATTATGACCCAAAGAAGAGTCTGGAAAGGGTTTGTAATGTTTGAGTCTTCTATTTTTTTTAAATTCTCTCTCTGACTTTTTGGTAGGGTGGCTCTGATTGCAAGGGAGTGTTTGGTTTATAGGGAGGATTCGAGTATAAATAGTTATCTTTTCTAGGATGGGTTTTGGAGATGTTTCGGGGTAAATTTTTAGTTTAGATGAAATCGTTTCAAGTTCAATTTCATGTCTGAGGTTACATGAAGCAGATATGTATTGGAACTGGATGTAAGTCAACCCATCTTGTTCTGTATTTATTTTTGAGTTTTGCTTAGTTGTATAACTCGCAATAAATCATATTTTGAAATACATAGTATAGTATTCTATTTAATAATACATTGAAACGCGTTGTAGTAACTGAAATGTTTTTCTAAATTGCTTTCGACTTTTCTACTTCAGTATTTCAGTTGGAATATTCCATAAAAATGCTTTTATCCAGAAAAATATTTAGACTGTGCAAGCAATTATTTATAATTAATCAATCTGAAAGTTACATATGTTGTAGTTTGAAAAAAATTATGCATGTTTATAAGTTTTTCCCAGTGATTTAATTTTTAAGACTTCATTATATACTATTACGTATTGCTTAATACTTATATTTTTAAATGCAATTTAACATTTTTAAAAGCTTTTGAACGCGCGCGTACGATGTTTTTGCGTAGAATTAGAAAGAATTATTGATTTAATATATCACACATTAGTAAGTGATTTCTTTATATTCACAAACTTTTTTAATTTATGAACAACATAAATTTTAATTTTTGGTTAAAAGTTATAACTGAATTGCTTATATTTAGACATGCATAGTAGGGGTATTGTATGAACCCTGTAACATGTGCATTCGAGTTAATTCGGGTGTGCTAACTTTATCCGAGAGGCCAAACTTAACATACTTGATGTGATTTGAGCAGGATCGTATTTTACGCTGCTGTAATTTTTTCGATTTATTTTGGTTGTTGTTAAAAAAAAGTTCTAAAGTATGTTTTCTTAAATAAAATAATTGATCTTGTTGGCCGTTTTTTTTTTTTTTTTTACAAAAATTGTGCGCGTTAGTTAAAGTGTTAAATCGACTTATACAAATAAAAAAAAAAAAAGGAAATCTACAGGAAAAGTTATTGTTTAGTTTATCATATCAGGAGAAATTTCTATATAAATCAGATTTAAAAAATTTAAATATAAGAATAAACGAATATACATTAAATACGGAATTGTCCTCTATACACCACATGACGTAATACTGAAACCATAATACCAAATTTCAAATGCAATGTCTCAGAAGAAATTGAGGAATGAAACACAATACCCGTCTTCAGCAATCCATTAAAACATATTTACTTCAAAAGCAAAAATTTGTATTAGAAAAGCAACGTTACAGACATTTTAATATATTTTTTATCAACTTTATGCAGAAAATGTAGCAGCGGTAATCTAGTGGTTTATGGTAAGGAATTGTGGAAGACATGTCATTTGGAGTCCTAGTGCCACAGAAGACCCACCGTGTAGGGAGGCCGATGCATGTTCAATCTGCCGAGGCTCAAAGTTCTTCCATTACCGTATTTAGGTAGTTTGGAGAGAGGGTAGCAGTTCAACTTTCGTCATTGTCACTTGACCGAGGTTCAAAATTACGAGATCTGTCGCCAATAGCTTTCATGCTTCTTTATAATGCTATGTTAATAAACACTCATTCACTCAGCATCCGTACATAAAGAGCAAGTATCTTACAGACTGTATGTTAAGAAACAGGTAACGTAAGCGGTAAAATCCTAGGAGAGTCCACATTCTTGGCGACAAGCCGAAAAAAGCGCCAAGCCAGAACGAGATGGCGCCAAGCGAAACCGACAATGGCGCCAAGTGAATATAGCGGGGTAAGGTGGATACATAATGAAAATATATGTACATAATACAGAAATTAATCAAATATATTTAAGATAAAAAATAAAAAACAGCACTTACTTTCTTACTACTGATCTTTTCCGAGTGGAGGGTACAGAGTGAGTGCAGCCACGAATTCTTTCTTATACTTCAACAAAAATCATGCGCATTCACACCTGTTTTTCGACATCTCCATTCAAATCTATCCAAAACAACACTCTTTCGTTCGTATAATCCCATTCGCTCATTACATTTAGGACACTCATGATTCGAAGCAATCAATCCTTCCTTCTTACACCATTCAATCAATTTTTTTCTTACCTTTCGCATTCAACTAAGTAAAAAATTCTAAGGTATATTTACTCATACACGCAGAAATACTTCCAGCCTGGTGCCCAACGACGAAATGACGAAATTCGAAATGTCCGCCGACAAAATGGCAAAATACGAAAAATCCAGAAATAGTTAGGTTTACCATATCTAGTGTATCAAAGTAGGGTTACCAAGATGGTGCAATTATAGCCATCTAAAATAATCCGCGCCCAAAGGTGTGGGCTATGCCAGGATCTAACCAATGTAGGCATAAAGATCTGAAATCCTGATGGCACATTCCACAGTTAAATTCGCTGTGATAATGTGTATGCATTTTATCCACATGGGGTATTCCATCTTGGATCAGGATGGTTTTTGTGGAAGCATACACCATTTTCTTTGCTGCTGCAAGGACTGCTAACAATGTTTCATTATATGTTTAGAGACATATTTTTATTTGATACGTACTTATCAGCGTCTTCACAGCAAAATTTACGCCCCGAGAATCGGGCCATATCAAAACAACAAAAAGATTCGGTACTTACGTATTACCGCCACAATCGCAAAGCGTTCAAGATAACTCGCCAATTTGGCAACCCCAATTTCGCAAGTGTCATATGCGCTGAATTGGCAATCATGTGCTTCGTTTCATATAATGTCGCTAATGGGTTGCGATAATACGTAAGTACCAAAGATTCTTATATGTTTTATTTGAAAAAGAAAACATGTCTATAGAATTTGTAGGAAAATGGCGTACTTTTATTTTCCATAACCTTTTAATTTATTCAATGCCTATTGATAATTGACCTTCCTAATTTGTGTACAGTTTGACAGAAGAATACCGTAAATAGTTTTCTGTTTCTTTTTTCCGGGTACTTAAAATGGTCTTCATAACATATAAACTGTATTATTCGAATATATCCGTTGAAGCTGGCATTCCACCATTCTAATTTTAACTATAATCTCCCTTATTCGCCAGTCAGAATATCACAGAGAATCCTTAATGCGTTAAAACTGTCGTCTTCCTAGTCGCTAAGGAGTTAACTGCCAGTTAGGCTAATGGAGTGGATTACGTTTAGTTTAATTTCTACCAAACCCATAATAGAATAAATAGACTGCGATAGTTCCTTTTAACGGATTTAGGGGACGCGAGATAAAACCAGAATGGTGTTATTTTCATAATCGCATGAATATTGTTGAAGATTATATTCTTCATCATTTCTTTAAAATGTTTTTACTTGAATCTAATGTAAGTTAAAACACACTAAGTTAAAGATTTGATCATATTGGTTCTGCATTTTGATGAAAATAGGGTCTCATTCAAACATATGAATTATTCAGTGAAACTAGAGTAAGAAGTTGAGAAGGAAAAATATTATTCATTGTAGTTGTTCGGTACTTTTGCATTGTATCGTGGACCAACTCGCCAAATCAAAATACGTTGCCAATAAAAAAAAATCATCCCAAATTTGTAATCGTTTTTTTTTTTTTTTTTGTGTTCGATCATGCCTTGGAATGGTTTTCATTATTGGCCGCATATCACAATATTTGGCGCCTTTTTTCAATTTGGCGAAACTGGTTGACGGTATAGTGTGCATCGTGTTGTATCAGTTTCGCTTTTACTTTAACCACATTAACATAATTCACAGTAGTTTTTATGATCCATCGGGGCTAACGTTTCAATTACCAGATTAAAAACTTCTCAAATGTTTTTGGTTAACAATTAGAATTGTTATAGGTACAGGATGGTTATAATTAGATGTCCCCTATGAACAGTATCCTGGAGGTAAAATGGATGAGTGGGCAGCCACCAAATCTGGCATATGGTAAAGAGATTCACTCAAAGAAATTGAAGAAAGGATGCCTAATAAATGGTGCTTTGGGTAAGAAAAATGGGAAATTTGTTGAAGGAAATAATCCACACAGAGCCATTCAGTTCACTAATGGCTCATTGAGTAGTTTTTGATCACCATGTCTTTGAATCACATGAAATATAGGTTTAGAGGTTGAACGATGAAAGAAGAAACAGTTCATTTTGACCCATTGTCTCGAGTGGAGTAATTATAAATCGTGTTCCCATAATGCAATGAAAGATTCTTAATGTGGTTGCCGCCCTGCACCTGTAAATTGTCGAGGCGATAGCCAGTGTTGTCAACAACAAATCGCAATTGGTCTAGTGTGATATTTCTTACTTGAAGCAAGGTAAATTTCTTCAAATCGATCAAAGTTGTAACACTTCTCACGATAAACCAGATTCTATAAGTGGTCATATAATTAAAAATCATTCGGAGAAAATCATGAGAATCCCCTCTCCCCAGAAAAAATGAACGTCTTATGTTTTTCATAGTATTTCATTTTAATGCTCTAAATTTTGCTCAAATTATTTATTCATTCCTTATGAATCATTTCGTTTGTTCAATCAGCCTTTTTTTCAGGCAAAACAATATTTGTTGTTGTTGTGGTGGTGTCCTTCCCGCAGGGAAGGAATGAAAGTTGCCATTGCCTGTGAGACAGGTTGGACTTCTTAATGGCGACACCACCTATCTCCACCTCCACAATTTTGGCATGGAACTCAAGGGGAGGGGAAAAAACAATATTTAGTAAACATATTTGAATTATTTTTTAAAAGATTGTTGAACATGTCTCTTGTATAAATCCATACTCCAAATTTGGAGGCAATCCGCTGAATCGTTTTGTATAGGACATTTAATTAAAAACAATTTTTTTTTATGGTAAATTCTTGCTTATAATTTTAAGATGTTGATTAACGGCAATAATTTTTAAATACCTATTTTCAGATGTTTTTGATGTCTTGAAAAGAATTGCAAAAAAAAATATTTGATTCGTTCCATTTTTCTTATTCGATGAAAATAAAATTTCTCATGCTACATTCGTAAACTTGATGGCTGTCTTAGTATTCTAAAAATCACTCATTTAGAATTTCAATGGCAACGCGAATACAAAGCATAAAAGTACACTAGTACAAGCAGATGACAAAGAACAAGTACAAAATTGACCGAAGTTTTAACCTAAAAGTTCTCTCTCGCGTCAACAGAGCACAGTTTTAGAGTCACCAAAATGGGATGCACATCGACATAAGTGGTTCCGAATCATTAGATCTGCCGAATTAGAAAGAGGACAGTCGTAGTTCGAAAAGATCCCATGCGATGGAGAGAATCTACACAAAGCTAGAAATCCAAAGACAATCATCCCAAGCAGAATGGCTGTAGCCTGCTACTGCTTAGGTCCCCAAAAGCCCTCGTGTAGCTGAACAGTGGGACGTTAATATTCCCTCACTCATTGCTACTGCTTGGGAATCTCTAGGATATCTTTAGTATTCTAATGATTTATATAACTTTATCAATTATATGTTTTAGATATAGCCTGATAGAATGGGAACGTAATACTGACGATTTTGTTCGTTGTAATTGCGAGCCCCCTTTTTACGAGATCTTCTAGGCTTGTTCATTCTCAAAAATGCCACATTTAACATGCATTTTTGGGTCAGCGAGGGAGCGTTAGGGATTGATATGTAAAATAGGTTTGAGAAAGTTGGATTTGACTCTTAAGCCAGTATTAGAGTTTGACCACCAACTCTCCCAGTCCTCAGCTAATTTAATTTTGATGATTTTGATGACATAAGAGTGGGGGAGGGGAGGGAACACTCACCTCTACACTATTAGTAGTAGTGACTTTAGCATAATGAACTGTACTATCATTATTATTTATGAGCCTTAACCCAGGAAATATTATAAAATTTGCGGTATATAGAGAGTTTATTCTTTATTAAATCAAGATAGGCAGATTTATTGTTAGGGCTTTTAAGAAAAATAATGGATGATAAACCATCAGTGTAAATACTAGTTTTAACATTTTTGGCAATGGTCCATAGGGTGGAGAGTCCGATTGCAGATACCTCCACTTGGAAAAAAGTATTGTAGGGTTTTAATTTGAAAGTGTTGGTCCCATAAAGGGACTTGTACTATTATTGGAAACGAACCTCGTAATCAATGACAACTGCGAAAAACAATACAAATTTTGGAACAACAGCTGACAACTCCGCAAAAAAAAAAGAGTTCATTAATACAACAAACGAAATCTACGCGCGCGCGCGGAACTATCTTCCTATAATTTCCATATTGAAAATTAGATATAATATCTTAATTATATCTATACCGATTTTATTCTTCACTATTTTCTACAAAAGGAACAATGAGGTTTATTGTAAAATTACATCAATTTTGCAATTTTGAAAGAAATTAGATATTATATTTCACACATTTGTTGTTGTCTTGTCCAAGTAATGTAGAAATAGTAGTAGAGATGGCGCTGAGGGCGTCCAAAACGGCCTTTGCTATGTCGAACACATTATTATAACTTCATACATTTGCCGTTTCAATATGAATAAATTATTTAATCTATCCTTACATTTAAAAATTATCACGTGTTTTAAATATAAAATTTTACTTTAGTAAGGATTTTTTTATTTTCTCTAAAGAATCGACCAATCAGAAGTAGAGTTTGGTAAATAATGATAGGAATCAAATTCTAAATATTACATCTCCCATAAGAACATTAGTTTGGTAATAACTTTATTCACAGTTCAATTTCCAAATCTTTCATTTTATATCATACGTTACATTACGAATAGAATATGAAGATTGCAGCGATTATGGTTAAATTTTATGTTTCCATATCACGCGGGGGATTGTAAGCTGCGACCGGCGTATGAAATGATTTATTGGCGCACTTATCGCCTTTTTTTTATCATTCTGCAAAAATCCAGGCCATTAATTTGTCTGATCACGTCTGTGTGATCGACCACCCTATCAAATCCTCACATGTTAGAACACACATTAAAGTCTCATTCTTGATAAATTCTATCTTATTTATTTGCTTTTTGGCTATTTTCCAGATAATTTCCTACGAGAAGAATAGTTTGGGGTATATGTACAAAAAAAAAATCAACTCATATAGGGTTTTTGAATTGTGCAGATGGCCGCTTGAAGTGCAGGGAACAAACTATTTCGACAGGTGTTTCTACTCTCTACAAAAAAAAGTTGGATAATTTTTATTCTTAATTATTCCATTATATTCGCATTCTATTTTTTCTGGATTGAAACTTCTAGTTGGTGTATTTTTAAGTTATTTCGCATTATATATGTACTCAAAGTCAAACAGTGTGTAATTAGAGAATACTGAAGTTTATTCTCGTTGTGGTGTCCGAATTTAATAAAAAAAAAATCACGAAATAAAATGGGAGAATTTATATATTTTCAGTAGAAAGTCGTTAAAATTGCAAAAATGAATACAGTAGAACGCCGTTTATCCGAATCAATTGGAACCGGACATCATTCGGATACGCGATTGTTCGGATAACCGAAAACCAAATGAGATCCACGCAATATATGATACTGGACACTATAAAAACGTGCTTGAAGAAAAAGCAAAATAGGTGCAAAATATCGCAATTTTACCTTGATTGTGGAAAAAAATCATTTACTTTTCGATGTACCACTGTACACTTTAGGTTTTTCACTGTAAGGTCTTTGATTCTCTTCAGCAGCAGTAGTGGAGTAGGACAGCACTCTGATTGTTGTTCGTACCACTCCATAGCTGTCTCTAACGCAGGAAACGCGTCAGCATTTGATGGAACCTTGCTATTTTCGTTGTTATTGTCCTCGTCTTCATCCGTTTAATCGTCGGCAGGGTCGGATTCTTCTTGCACGGAAGTCACTATCTCGTCATTATTTAACATTTGAAATACACAGTCTTCTGCATCGCATGCCATCCAGATTTCTACATCAACAAAACTCAACAAAATAGCACGTATACACCCCCTCAATTGGAAACGAACTGACCTAATATTCCGCCCAGATGTTTACCTAATCACACAACTGAATTCTCCAAATTTCTCTTACCTTGGGTTTTCCCGTCACTTTTGGCCTCACAGGAAACAAATGTTGAGCATTGCACTGTTGAAAAACGGATCCGGATTTTGGTTCGGATATTTGATGCTCCTGATAATAAACGTTCGAATAAACGACGTTCTACTGTATTTATATATTGATGAAATAAGTGGCGTAAGGGAGAACATTAGGGTCCCCCTGCAAAGTCAGGTTTTGAGCCTCAAGCCCAAATACGTACTTGGCGTCAGTCAGGGTTTGATTTCCCTAGAATTTCTGGACTCTCCGCAATGCGGGGGTGTACGTTACGCCACTGGATAAAATTATGTCTCTTACAAGGGATGTTCCGAAAATAGGTTTCATCATTTTTTACACAAGGAAAACTTTATAGCCAAAAAAAATGAGCCATGACGTCATGTGAGCCATATACTTTGCACTAATTTCTTAGCATAGTCATCACCGACATCACGAGTCATCGTCTAGTGCAAACAGTGTGAAGAAGCCACTGTGGTTCCCTGATATGCAAGGAATTGTTAGACATCTTTTCTCCATTTGAGCATTGTTTTGTGAGAGTTTTTTCTTCACTGGTGAATTTGGATGCTTCTTCGTCATTAAGGTTGTTTTAATGTCGGGATCGTTTGTGGATCAGGAAGGACTACTAACTTTTGACCTTAATCCTACAGATTCTACCTTTCTTCATTGAACATGCAACACCATTGATCAACCTTTTGATGAGACATTTTCTCTTCAACATACACGGTCTGTTGGTGTTCATGGATGACGGGCATACTAATCCCATATATCTATTCATACCAGATAAATACAGGTACCATGGATGATTCCGTTGTCAGCATACGTCTGTCTGGCATGTTTATTTGTACAAATAAAATTATCTTGGGTACGTCTTTGTGCTGCTATTATCTCATCTTCGAAGCTCTACGCATACATCATTCTTCGGACGATGACGCCTCCACCGTTGTTTGACCAGCATCGAATGTAGTTTCTTATGGTAATTGTTTATTTCACTGGTGTGCTCTATCTATTTTTTTTTCTTAATAAAAAAAGGAAACTTTCTTTTGGAAAGTTTTCTGTACAAATTTAATATCAATATTTTCAGTTTATGGTTTTTTTTTCTATTTTAAAAATGATTGATAGATATTATATAGTAATAAATACCATAAAATCCTGTACATAGCGCGCCTTTTTAACGCAGAAAATAGGATCGAAATTTACGGGTACGAGTTATGCGCCGGGTATAAAAATGAGGGCTTTGAATTAAAAAAAAAATAAATGAGCATAGAAAAACTTAACTTCAACATATATCAAAATACTAAAATATTGTTTATTTAAAAGAAATGACTGCTTATGAACTTTAAGGGTTGTAGTTCTAGAAGTATACTATTTTTTCTTAGGTTTGGAATAATACCTCGAATAAATTTCAAAATGTAATGAGTATTGTGCATGTAGAGATTTCAGGTTTCTTTGTGTAAAGGGGGGTGTTATGCAGCCAATCTATTTTGGAAGAAAGATTTATTTCCAGTTTTATTATTTTCAACATTTAAATTATTCCATCGTCAATACCTCATGGTGCAGTTTAAATATGTTATTACTTGCCTGAAAATATCTTCGAAAACATTAAAACTTACGTCTCAAATCATTACTTTGAATCTATATTTTTAACTGATAATGTTCATGAAAAAATATTTCCTTTTTTTTCAGTATTTTTCTTCTCGATTTTCAAATAAAATATTCCCTACACCCAGGGTGGGCATTACGTCGATCGCGATCGACCAGTGGACCGCAAAGACATTTTGGGGTGACCACTTAAAAATGTTACCAGTTAGTAATTATATTCTGAAAGTACAATATTGGCTGACAGTACGCACACAAACTAAGTCTTCTACTGACTATAACAACAAAAACTAACTTTAGATAAAAATGTTTTATTTTTTTAATGTACTTTTGAATTGTTTCGTAATAAATGTATCATTTGATATAATTATATTTCGGGCTATTATTATTAAGTTTGTGTCTTGCGTTTTGCTTTAAACATGGTTTTAGAAGTGTGAGTTGTTTTTATTTTAGTTCTGTAGGTAAGTACATATTCCGTACTTATTATTAAGTTATAATAATAACCTTTTTCCTTACCCCACCACACCTATGACATTGGGCAGTAGCGTACACAAGAATTTTTAAAGGGAAGGAGGTCGAGGGTTGAAGGTCTACCATTCTCGTATCACACCCCAATACGCAGTAAAACATATTTTTTTGATTTTGTTGGTTTTCGGGAACAAAAAACAGCAAACAATAAATTACTGAATAAAAATTAACATTAATAAATAAAAAATTACTGATATCAAATACTTGGTTACATTTTATATACTATATACATGGGACTATAATGAGTCGGAAAAAATGAAGGGTTATGAGGGAGGGTCCGGACCCGTGGACGCCTCTCCCGCCGTTGTGTGCGCCAGTGACACTGGGTGGACCGCAACTCCTTCAAAAAATTAGAAGTTGCCCTCCCCCTGGAAAAATCTGCCCGCCCCTGCCCTACACTGTGTATTCAGCGATCCAGATAGAAGTTCAAAAATATTAAAAGTTATAATTCAATCAGAAATTCCTATTCTATAATAGTTACTAACGAATTCAAATGAGAAAGATGATTGAAATACGGATAGAGAGGGAAAAAATTCACTAAATTATGCTGAAAAAAATTTTTTTTATGAAGAGAATAACTTAAAATAGAGGAAAAAATTGTTTGACAATTAATTAATTAACGAACAATATAATTTAATTGTATTGAATCTTTTTTGTTTCGTAGAATTTTAAAACCATTTTGATGTTACGATTCGATATTGTATGGCATAATTAGTAAATATTTCCAAGTTCTCTTTCTTCACCTTGATTTTGTTTTTCTTGTCACTAAATAGGTCAGCCTATGTAGCATTTCGCTAAGTACAAAATAGAATGGGATTTATGTTTTTTTGAATTTAAATACATATTCTTTCTTGTGTATCTTTTAGGGAAACAAGTGGGTACTTTAAAAAAGCTTTCATAATTTTACCGAAACTCATTTATTTAAAAAATTCAATAAACGCATGGAATGATATTAAGCCATAATTAATTTCAGCACTTACTTGATTTTGAATATCTTGATTAATTTTTTACCGAGAATATTTGTTTTTCTGGGAGTAATTAGGAACAAAAGTCATCCCAAATATTACGTCCCGTAACATAACACAAATCTAAGTTGCGTATTATTCAATTCTACTATTTGTTCACACTCTATATTTATCTTGTGTTCGAATTTTCAGTTGTTAATAAAATGCATTTTAAAGCACTCAATTGAGCTGAAATTTTATATACGATTACTTTTTATGACCAATACAGTAATTTAATTCCTAATAATAAAAATTAATTGATTACAGCTAATTATTCAAAGAATTACAAATACAGCCACGTTGGCATCGTTTTTTCGACTGAATGACCATTTTGGCGACTTGCGTCAAAACTTGAAAAGGTTTTTCCCCCTCACATTTTAAAGCTCTCATTTGAGCTGAAAAATTTTCTATACACTATTGTTTTTGGTAACAATACGATAATTCAATTTTTTTAATTAAAATTAATTAACCGAAATTAATTATTTAAAGAATTACAGATAGAGCCACGTTTGTTTAATTTTTAGCGACTTGGGTCAAATCTTTAAAAGATTTTTTTTCTCACGTTTTTAAAGCATTTAGTTGACTTGAAATTTTATATATACGATTGTTTTGGATGACAATACTATACTTTACTGATAATTAATAAAAATTAATTGCCACTTACTGTCATATGTATGTACATATTTGTATTAGTTGTAACTACTTAATAAAAAGTAGCTAAAATAATAAATTTTTTTTGTTGATCTAAGTAGGAATTGACTTGAGAAATTTTTTTTACATTACTTGTTTTTATTGTTATTTTGCATTATCTCACAAGCTTTATTTAGTGCATATAAATATCTTACGAAATTATATCTATTTCAGTAATAAAATATTTTAATATTCATTTTCTTTCTTTTCTCTCAGTTTTCTTTTGTTCCTTCTTACAGTTGGATATAAAAAAGATATATTGCTTTAATATATGTGTATATATATTATGCTTTCATTTTCTTAAGAAAAAGTAGAGTTAAAGTAAAGCATATTCTTGCAAGGCCTTAATTACGCAAAATGAAAGAAAAAAATCTCAGAATATTATCTAAAGGGGGAAAAAAAATCTTTTCCCTTTTCTATAATTTTAACCAAAATTTATTACTTCTATAATACTTTTAACTAGTAACAAAGAAACAAATGCGAATTCTTTAATTAAATTAATGCATGGTGTGCCAAATTGCATGCTTTTCCACTGCAGTCTATTTTAGCATATATTTATTTATTTGCAGAGCTGCCCAGCGGTTGAATTTGTCTGCGAAGAAGAAAAAGCGGGACCCCGAGAGGCCAGTGTTCCGAACCAACTTCAGGGACATCATTAAGACGCATCCTCCCCCGGTACCCCCGGGACTGCTCAGGATAACTGGACGCAAGGAAGTGACCGGCGTGGGCAAGGTGAGGGGTGCTCTTAATAAACTAGCTATTTATTGGAGGAGAAAGAGTTTGCTTTTTGTTGCTTTTCATCGGTCTTTGTTCTAAATGGGTTATACGTGACTTTTTCTTCGATTTTTGTTTCAAATAAGACGAAAAAAGAATAGTTTTTGAATTGTTTAAATTAATCTTATCATTTATTAGTCTGTGAAGATAATCAAAGAAATATAAGCATGCCTGTTATATTTCTGATTCAGTGGATATAAATAATTTAGTTTAAAATGGATTTGTTGTTACGGTCAATAACCTTATAAAAATTGTAATTTTTTCTGCAAATATATGCTTGCGAACGGAAAAAAATAATACTTTTAAAATAAAGAACCTCGATATTCAAATACGTCTGGGGTACTTTTTTTTTAAAAAAAAAAGCGTTCTAAATCCTTATAAATTCTTTTTTAGGAATCAATATAAATAAATAGTAATACTTAACCAACAATATTGAAAATAATTTATTTAAATTTCATGAAAATAACAATAATAAATGAAAATGTAGCAATGTTTTTTTTAAAAAAAAAAACTTCAAAGCTGCTTGAGAAAAAAAGTAATAAACTTGTATCAGTAAAAATATTACTGAGATAAACTAAATGCATTTTTTCTAGTAAAAGTACTAAAATTTTAAATTTTTATTAAAACATAAAATTTTCGAGCTGATAAAAAATATTATAAGAAATTATACATTTTTTATGAAAATCTTATTTAATTAACAGGTAAAAAAACTCAACAAAATATTCATACAGTAAGAAGTATTTTTGTATAGTGCTTCTCAAATTTTCAATGTTTGCGACCTAATTTTCAAACATAATTTTCATCGTGCTTTCTCCCCCATACAATAATAATGTATTAAATGCAATAAAAATGCATTTTGACGTTAAAGCTACTGTACGACTTTAGTAATAAACTTTGCTCATTTTCAAGATAAGTATTAAATTTTGTATATGACGAACTGGAGGCACTAGTAATTATTAATCTTGTTTTTATAAATTAACTATCAAAAACGTTATGCAATACGGATACATTTATAAGTATATTATACCAGTGTAAATGTGTATTCTGTTTTTTACTATCTCAGAATGTATATTCTGCTTTTTATTATCTTAGAATGTGTATTTTTTGTTTTGCTTAATTTCAGTAAATTAATAGTTATTTTAAATCTTTTGTTTTAGAGCCCTCGTAGGGCCCCCTCGTATTATTGCCACGCCCTCTGGGGGAGGGCCCCACAGTTTGAGAGGCGCTGTTTTTGTACATTGCTTAGAAAATAATATAAATATTAGGTTCAAAAAATTTCATAGAAATACATTTATAATATTTTGAGTTATCAGACACAACGTGAATACATTATGCGCAAAAAATTTGGAGAACAGGGGATTTAAAGTTTAAACTATTGTTGTTTTATAATAAACAGCTGGTATACCCGTCTTTGCACGGGTGAATTGAAAAATTAAACAGTACAGATTGAAGGATAAAGAAGTTTTTAATGAGTTAATTTTACGTGAATTGCAAATTAAACCAAAAGAAAAAGCTTTTTGCATATCTCAGCTGAACAAAAACAAACACACAAAAAAACAATATTTGTTAAATTTTATGTCTGTAGGTCCAATAGCTGTTATAAAGGATTTTTTTTTATTTACAACGTCCCCGTATCTCTCTTATGGGTCGATTTTTGAAAACACCTTCCTAAGCTGATCTCTGCTCAGCAAAAGTAACACATTGGTAAAAATTTTGTATAATGAACGCTTAAAATAGTATAAGTAATTTATATCTTAATGTGTCTTACGTTAATATTATTTTCTGTTGCATTTATTTTTTGTTACAATTTTAATATTCTGAAGCAATGCCGTTCTTTACATTATAATGGCAATTTAATGGAAACATAGCAAAATATTAGTGATAGAGCCAAGTTGGCATCATTTTTGGCGACTATGTTGGCAACTTGGCAATGGATTGAACGGTGCAGAAGTTGATATGCTGCAGCGTCACCTGGCGGGGAGCTGCAACAAAGAGGATACCACAGAAACCTTTTCCACACAAAAATACGTATTCATGCCAATTTTCATAGTGATTGGTTGAACGGTGTCTGAGTGAAGTGAGGTCATATATACAAACATCCATTTTTTTTATACCTAGATTATCTATTTAGAAGACTAAAAATTCTCAGACTTGTAGCTTGCACTTTAGCTTTGGCTATTCCCCCCCCCCCCTTTTATGTGCTATTTTTATAGCAGTTTTTACTTCGGAATTGAATAACATTTTAATTCATTAATTCGCTCTTCATTGAATTGCGTACTCAGAGTATTCACATCAACTTGTATATGAGTTTTTGTCTCCGAAAGTTTAATACTTCTGTTAAACTATATAACAACCATGTCAGTTAATAATCTCAGAGTTTCTAACTCAACAAAAACATCTTTTGGGTAAATTTCCTCATAATACCATTAAAGCTTTCATTTGCGTTCTGTGTTTTCCCATGTAAGCATTTTATCAAAGCCTGCTTTCTCCACAATTTCATATAATGACTTAATGGTGTTAAGTATGCTTTCCTGTCAATATCAATATGTATCTTTCCCTCAAATGCAGCTCCTTGTAATTTGCATCGTTTGTCGGGGTTCCAACTGGATATTAGATATGCATGGGATGGTTTCCTTCAAACAGCGTTAAAAAATGCAGCAGTTACAGCATTTTGTCTTTATGTTGTTAATATTGTCTCAATATGTTGTCTTTATAAATGTCTTTAAACATCTTATTTATCTATATTTTCTAAATGTATATGTTCAGTTGTTGCATTAGTAATGTACATGTTTGATCAAAAGAGCAGGCTTCAGAGAGAACATTTCTTTTGCAAGAGGAACAGGTTTGAGAACAGTTCTTTTAAAAATAGAAACAGGAAAGAATCGTCTCCTTAAGTAACTTTTTCCATTTTCTAACTATTCGAACGAATTGTATTCCAGACGACAAGGTGAATAATACAATTAAACTTTCATGCAAACAGCATTGCAGTTACAACGTGATATTTGCTGCAAAATTTACTTACATTCATTAATCCTTTTATTTATTTATTTTTTCTATATAGGTAAAAGTAATGCTCCGGATGTGTCCCTCTTTAGAAGGTGGTGGAGCTGAGGCTTCCTACATGACAATAGACAGTAGAAAGAAACAAGTAACGCTATACGATCCTACTGTCTGTGGTCAAGACACTTCCGGTGAAAGACATGGTGGGGTGGCTGCTCCAAAAATGTTCGCATTCGATGCTATTTTTTCACCAGACGATAATCAGGTGTGTATGAAATCCTTTTAGTTTGATTCTTTTTTCTATCCAATTTGAAGTTAAATTTCAATTATATTTTTGGATATTTTAAAATTTCTTTAATATTCGTGCATGTCAGTTATAAATATTTGAATTGGCGATGTGGAAGAAGAATTTTTCACTCGAAATGTGTAGGGTGGTTAAATCTATAATGGAAAGTATTTAAATAACGTAAATAGTAAAGGTTCTTTACCAGCAATGCTCTCTATACGTTTTTCAACAACAAAAAAAGATTTTCTTTAAAAAGCATTGTAATCATTTTTTGTGCCCAGTTTAATAATTTTGTTTATTAAATAACTTTTTTGGAAAGATAAAAAATAAACCAATTGAAATAATTTATTTTTAATAAAATAATCCTTTAAGAAACAAAAATTATGGCAAGAAACTTTGCAATATCTTACGTTTATCATTAACTATGAGACAAAACTCCCGAGGAGTCTATATAGCTAACTTAGAAGTTTCTGTACTCGAAAGATTTTGACATAGATCAGAAGCGTAAATAGGTTAGAAGACATTTAATAAATCACAGACACAAATGTATCCCAAAGATAGTTATTGATCAAGTGGCCCAAGTTTATGAAAGAACAACGATAGCAGCCAATTATAAGTTTTTCTTACGTGATACAACCGAAGGGAGGTCATGCTACAATTCTCAACATTCATTGGGTCTCGGAGCAAACGTTGGAAAATACTCCCAAAACTAACTAGGAGCAATAGTAAGAAACATGGAAAGCAATATGATTTTACCATTCTAACCTAACTCCAAATAATTATATATAATGTTATTTATATGCATATCACGTTTCCTCTGTAAGAAAATTAAGAGTTAAGTCGGCTCGGTGGCTTAGAAGTAGCGTGCCCGCCTGGTAAACAAAACGTTGCGGATTCGATCCCGGCAGGACTCGATATATTTTCTGGATGCTAAAAACGTAGGCACGCATGTTATATGATTATGTGGCAAGAGTAAAAGATAACTTGAGTATCAATTTGGCTCTGGTAATTTCGGTAAAATTAAATCACATCAATATTTAGCATCCGATGGGAACTTGAATTTAAAATAAATTCAAGGGTTCATAATTCGGTAGCGAGGATCACCACTAGAGGGGGCCACCATGAAATGACTCTCATACTTGGGGACTTGCTGTCTCTGAAAAGATTAGTTGCCAATATACAGCCCATTAGGCAGTTAGATGGCAGTTAGTAGCTTTCAAACATTAAAGAAGAAAACAAAACCCACACTCAAGCTAATTTTAAGAGAGAATCCTTTCGCGCGAGATTGCCAGTTGCAAGTATTGCATTCTTTTCACACTATTTTTGAGGATTTCTTGTTGTAATTTATTTCATCAAATATATTATTGCAAAAATAATTATTTGAATAGTATTAAACTTATAATTATATGGGTCTTTTTATTCTCAAGATTTATTTCTAAATATCCTCTAACGAACTTTTCATAGATAATATTTTAGAAGTACAAATAGCCTAAGAGAATAAATTATAATAGAGCGTTGCACATTAATCTAATTGAACTGGCCTTTTTTGAAAAATTGAGCAAATTTCATTGAAACGTCAGCCAGCATGTAAAATGAGCAGTTAATACTAACAATTATTGGGTTTGAATCATTTTTCTTTTTAATGGTTGCATTTTAAAATATATCTCAATCCTCTAAATTAATAAACGTTTAAATAAATTCTGCAATGATATAAATTTTCATTGAGCATTGATTTGTATTTAAATTATTCAAATTGTATTGTTTGTAAATAAATAGCTAGTGAAAGCGTGTTAAATTATTTATTGTGGCTTAATATTTTACCATTAGATGATAGCATTTAAAGTATTTGATATATATAGTGATGAAATATTTTGATTCAGGTATTGCAGATTTTAAAAACTTTAATGTGGAAAATCATTAAATATTTCATAAATATAAGTATTTGAGAGTTATATTTTGTTCAAACGGAGAGTTCAAATTAGTTACGCTTTTTAAGCTATTCTTCATTAAAGGTTTATATGAGAAAATTTTAATGAAGCATTTATAAAATAAATTACAATTTCTTGGCATTTAAACGTAACAATGTTCAATTTGTTTGCGAACATTTTTCCAGTAAAATCAAAAAGTTACGTTTGTAATCATTAATAACAGATATATTTAATCAAAATAATGAATTCAACTTTTAATCTCAAGTCAGAATTGTATTATCTTCCTCAAATAGAATTTAACAGCATGTCTTAGGATACCTATGTAATAATATCACCACCTTTTGCAATATTGATTGGCGATGAATCACATTTAAGGAATGTATTCATGTGGCGCATTTTTAACATTCCGATAAAATTACTGACTAACATGCTATTGAATTGTAAAAGGACATGATGGCATCCCCTTACAACAAATTTTGATATTAAAGTTTAGACTTTACCTGATGGAGGTTGGAATTCCAGATATCTCAAATGGGTCCACATCAGATTTCTTGTGACTACAGGTGTTGCATCAGTTCCCAACCAGGAATTCAATGACCTATAGTTTTTGTGATTTCAGTTATAACCAATCGGCAAGAAATATTCTGTCGCATGGACATAAGAAAGTTGCGGTTAACTCCATTCCACTTTGAAGCTTCAGTGAAAAAGCTGAGATCAGTGAAGTTTACGAGAACAGTCATGTTCGGACATGCAGACATTTAATTGATGAGGGTTACTAGCATCGAAACTTCAGCTATAAGATGCATTGTAAATTGTAATTGAAATAAACATTGATATATTTCTCTTAAGATAATATTTATTTTTTTATTAATTTTGCAATTAAAGGTGTAATAGCTTTATGTTATCCATTCAAATCTATTCATATCTGCCCCTTTTCCTAGCAAATTTAATACTCTTTGTTTCCTACACTTCTCACTTAACTGTAACTGAGCGCGCCATATTTTTCCGCGCTTCCTATCGCAATTATAATGTATCAACCCCGCACCAGGAGTATTGAATAAGAGAACGTCAGGGATGCCAGGCCCTCTTCTGCGCCAATCCGCAGCACCTTCAAAGGTGTGATTTTCATTTATACCCGCATTACTACTTAAAATTAAGTGTAAATATGTGACGGATCTATACGCGACCTTCCATTAACAAGTCTCTTAGGTATTCTTTTTGGGGCCAGCAAAATTCACCAATCTTCTCCTAAAGAAGGAAACGTGACATGCAAATTAAGTTTATTATATATATATATCTAGTTCGCGAGTTATCGAGGTTAGTGAATTGGAAGTGAAGGGAATAGTTAAACAGAAAGTTAGAAGTTTAGTTAACAATAGGTGACAAGATAGTTACAAGGTGAAGGTTACCAAAATTGGTTTAAAAGTCCTTGTAAAATATTATAGTCAGGAAGTGTTAAAGATAAGTTGGATTGCCTAGAAGAATGTATAAATTCAGGTACTGTCACCTTATATTACGCTTATGTTTAAAGTGTTAAAGTCGTTATAGGCGGACATTAATTACTTATCTTTTGTGTAAAGTATTATTAAGGAAGAACCACATAATTATAAAGTGGTTATTAAAGTATTCATCACCAAACGCGAATCTAGTCTCTTCCCTCTGTTGCTTGACTGAATTATCCTATTGATAGTATTGTTTTGATTTGTGTTTGAATCGATTAAAGTGATAAATGACTAATATCCTGTCAAATAATCCTTTATTTCCTTCCACACCTTTAGCAGGGTCACAGGGTAGAAGGGAATTACAGTGGTGGCAAAAAAAGTCCTGAACACACTCATTTTTAGCGTAATTTTTGTGTTTGACTTCATTTTTCGTTGTGAATTTATCGCACTATTTTAAATATTGTTATTGATTTTAATGTATTTTTTAATGCTGATATCAAATCTGTTTGTAGATTTCATCTAAAGTAAATCGTTTCATTGATATGTTGAAAAAACCTTGACAAGAAAGCACAAGATCACTGTAAGAATGAGTGAGTGTGTTTTCCACCAATGAAATGCTCCGTTATTTCAACCAATCAGAGAGCAGTAGCGATAAAGGGTTGAAAGAAAAAGGTGAAACGTGGTTTATTGTATAGAATGCAGTTGTGTGCTTGTGGAAAATAGTGTACTGAAAGCAGTTTGAAGTGCGTTTGTGGGAAATATTGGAATTATGGCTAAATTTTCATATCTGCCTGAGAATAAAAAGTACAAAATAATACATTTGAAGGAAGAAGGTTATTCTATGCGCCAAATTGCTGCTAAAGTACCATGTGGCCTTTCTACTGTTGTGAGAACTTTGAAAAGATTTCCTGAAACAAATTTTATTGCGGACAGGGGGCGATCAGAACGACCAAGAAAAACATCTTTACGTGAAGACAGGTTATTGCGCAGAATTTCACTTTCAAACAGAAAGATTAATTCCTCGCAAATTTTGAAACAATGGACTTTGACATCAAATGTGAGTGTGTGCCCAAGAACTGTTAGCGGAAGACTGCTGGAAATTGGGTTACGAGGCTGTAAAGCGCGCCCAAAACCATTACTGACTGAATTTCAACGCAAGAGGCGATTGACGTGGGCAAGGGAACATTCATTATGGACTATTAAAGACTAGGAAAAGGTAATATTTAGTGTCGAGAGTCAGTTTTGTATTCCTGGCAACCAAACTAGTGCCTATGTAAGACGACACACTCATGAGGAATTAAGCCCTCAGTGTCTGAAGCCCACAGTAAAGTACCCAACAAAAGTGATGGTATGGGGTTGCATGTCTTCTCATGGTGTTGGAAGACTTCACATCGTTAGCGGAACAGTGAAAGCCATGGATTACATTGAAATACTACAAAATAAATTACTACCAACTGCGAGAGATCTTTTTGGGAATCAGTCATGGATTTTTCAGGACGATAACACCCCTTGTCATCGTGCAAAGGTAGTCCAGAAATGGTTGAAAGACCATACTGTGAATAGAATTAACTGGCCAGGACAGTCTCCCGACCTTAATCCGATAGAGAACTTATGATTTAAAATTGGTTATGAAATTTCAAAGAAAAAATCTTCAAACAAACGTGAATTAATTGAAGCTTTAATATTTTTCTTCAACCATATTGTCACGAAAGATCTTCTTTTGAAATTGGTGCATTCCATGCCAAAAAGATGTAGAGCCATAATTAAAGCAAACGGCTGGCCCATAAAATATTGATTTTCTAACATGTGACAACAATGTAATTTTCAAAATGCTTATTAAATATACCGTATTTGTCAATTTTCGTGTTATTTTTCTTTTCATATTATGTTATTCTATATTGTTTTATTCTGCACATATTTCACATTATTGTGTTCAGGCAGCTTTACTACAAAAAATATTTTAGTCATTAAGAAACTAGTAGTAGATTTGAAATCAGCATAAGAAAATACATTAAAATCAATAACAATATTTAAGATAGTGTGATAATTTCACAACGAAAAATGAAGTCAAACACAAAAATTACGCTAAAAAATGAGTGTGTTCAGGACTTTTTGCCACCACTGTAGGTTCGCTTTAAATATTTCTGTAATATAAAAATCTATATTATCTCCATCTTTGGCTTTTACTTAAATTCAAGAAACACCATCACTATTTATAGATCAATTCATATTTTTCCATGAAAAATATATCTCCTGAGTAAGAATCTAAGTAAAAATCAGTATCAGAATGTCATTCATATTTTACTTTACTTTTACAGACACCTATTTTGAATTTACAATGTAATCATATGCATATCAGGGGTCACGTGTCTTCATGCTTCAACGCTATGTAAATAGTTCCACACTCGATGAATTTCTAAGAATTCATACATTCTATGATCTTTCTTCCCCTGATATTTATGACTAAGAAAACCTATGAATTTGATCCGCTTACTCTGAACAAACTTCTCCCACCGCTTACCTACCCCACCTATTTTTTATCCTAATATCCCTCTTGACATACACGTTCCAAAACAGAATTTGTCTTCCCTTATCAAAATCCTCACAAATTCATCTCCATCGTGAAAACCTTTTTTCTCCCTCCCTAAGCTCCAAGAAAACAATCCCTAAAGCCAACAAACCGATCCGATCACCATCTTGGAAGAACTTTTGACTACATTAGACCGTCTAATTAATCTTCTCCCGATAAAACAGTAAGGAATGATCATTAGACTAGACAAGAACGCGGGATATGTTTGTTTTACAACAATTGGCTCCAAAAGGAAATGATTGAGGGTCAAAAGTGTAAGTCGTAGTCGAATTTCCAATCGGAGAAAATGCATTTCAATCAAAGATCTATCTCCAAGTCATTACGGCTCCAGTGAGGGGAAATAGCTATCAGTCTAATGGAAATTGGGATCAGCACTCATCAACGTAATTGAACACGAGCCATTGATGCGAAATGGTAAATATTAGGTAGTTGGAACAAGTTTTTTGGGGAAGATAATGGGTTGATGTAAATAACTGGACACATGTTTATGTAAATATTCATGTATTTATTTGAATCTGATTGTGCTTTTCATCAAGAAAGGATATAGGATCGTATTTAAATTGTAAAGTTGATTCCTCTATGTAGTTCATCATTGATTTTCCAGCCAATGAGGCATAGATAATCATAATCGTGTTCTAACAATATTTTTAACATGGGCATTATCAAAAAGGCAAAAGAAACTCCTTTACCCTCAAGATTATACATGCAAAATAACCATAAATCTATTTTATATATCGTCGATTATTAATTTAGTAAGGGAAGATGGCTAAAGGAAGGCTTTTTTTCCTTTTTATAATTTACTTAATCGGAATTCCTTTCAACTTTAAAACAGAAAAATCCGCATTTTACCTTTAATTAATCTTTAAGGATCTAAACTAAATACATTGATCATTTTCTTACACACACGCACACACACACAAACGTACACACGCACATGCGCAGTGCATGTGCTTCCAGTTTTAGGCATTGACTTATTTTAATGAAGGGATTATTTAGAGAGAGAGAGAGAGTTTTCAAAAATTAAAATATAGTTTTGAGGCCTGTGTTTCTGTTTTAGTTTTTGCATAGTACTTGATAAACTGCACCCAAAAAAATCTCTCAGAACTGCATTCCTGATCAAAATTTCTTATTTTAATTCCCCTTTCCTCTCCCCTTTTATATCCCAATGAAAATACATGCACCCCCCTCTCTCGCAAGCACACGTACAAACACAGGTTTTAGTTAATAATTAACATAAATTATGATGAAATCTAATTAAGCTTATTTGTTTGTATCCGAAGAATTTTGAGTTATTTTATATATGGAATAAAAATATCTAATAGAATGTCTTTCGCGTGTTATATTTATTCAGATTATTTAAGTTTGTTTCTCTTTATTTAATCTAAATTTTATCATCAGTTAATTTGAATAATGAATATTTAACTCGGGAATTTTTAAACACGAACTGACCAGTCAATCTTCTTATTAAATACATAGCACAGCATTAAGGAAAACGGCATCCAAAATTAATGAATCGCATAACAACAATACTGGGATAATCAATATCCTTCACAAAGATTTTTACTTTACATAGCTATTGCGTTAAGCATACTCTATCCCTTATTTCCCCTCACAGAACCTATAAAAAACACCTGTAAAAAACCCCTTTCAATAATTAACACAAATTGTGTAGTAATCTCATTAAGTTAAGGTGATTGGCAGACCGTTCCTTCTAATCAGTTTCCAGTCAATTTCCCGAGACTTGATCCCTGGACTAGCGATGTTGAAGCATATGACAGAAAATCTCTCGACTCCTTCCTAATTGCTGTCGACACATGGCGCTGAAAGAATAGGACATAATCAATAACTTTTTCTTCTTTTTTGTTCTGTTCCATAGGCTGAAGTGTGTTCAAGCTCTCTGTGTGACGTTATCACCTCTGTGGTTGGTGGCTCTGATGGGTGTCTATTTGTCTATGGACATTCCAAGCTAGGTAAGTTGTACTTTGGATTAGTATGTGTGTTACCAGTTGGTATTGGAGATTGTGGTTAAGTCTCTCAGATCTTTTTTTATAAAACAAAGCTGGCGAGTAAGTATGTAATGAAATCTTATAGATTTCAGATGTAAAATCGGGTACTGGAATAAATTTATCATATTTAATATTCCCTTTCTACTTATTTTAAATATGTCTAGGAACATTTAATGTGTGTATGTATTTTCTTAAAGATATATAAATATATATTCTAATGTCAATAAATTGTTTTTATCATTACTTATTTTGAATTGTATTTGGTGATTGCCTATAAATCTTGGATATTTTTTTAATATATAAAAATAACAATAATAAATAGTGTAATTAAAGTTTTTATAAATCTCACATAAAAATCAATGTGCTTAATAATTTTATTTCATTAGATTATGCTTTCGTTTCTATACGTTTAATTGTGTGTATAAAGTAATAAAATATTTTGATATATGCATTTATGGACATCACAAGCTAAGTGAATTGGAAGGAGAGTTGTTTGTGATTTGTTTCATTAGGTATACTAATCTTATTTTGTATTTATTTTGTTATATTCAAAGACATTTAACTTTCCGAAACACATGCAATTTCTTTTTTTTTTTTTTTAATATTCACAAGTGTGAGTTTAAATGCATATTCTATTCATATAATTATAAATAAATAAATGTCATTTCAATTGAACACATTATTATTGATATTCGTATATTACACACACTCGTGCATTACAGATGTAGATGCACTAAAGGTATTATATACAAGTACACATGAGTATGTAGTGGATAGCTACATAAGCCAGTAACAGCCTCCGGAATGGAGGGATCACTGGTGAGGGAGTGTGTAGAGGTGTCATATATATAAGCCAGTAACAACCTCCATACTAAGGTGATCGCTTTTGTCTAGTGGTATGTTACGTGCTTACGAATCAGAAAGTACCGAGTTCTATCTGCTTCATTGGTGACCTTGACACTGAACAAGGAAAAACACAACCTTCGCGCAGCTTTCGTGGCGCCATCTACCCACTGCAAGAGCAATCAAAAGTCGTCAAATCTTGTTTGACGCAGAAATTATAGCCGTCAGACACACTTAATGCAGCAAAACAAAGTCGTCAGGCTCTCTTGATGCAACAGCAACAACTCACACGCTCGCCATACCAACTATATCATTCGTTCGCCTATCCACCGACTCACTGGTGGGGGAGTAATGTAGTGAGTGAGTGAGTGAATATTAACGTCGCACTGATTAGCAACACGAGGGCTTTTGGTGGAGTAATGTAGTAGATAACTACATAGCCCAGTAACAGCCTTCGGACAGTGGTGATCACTTTTGACTAGGGGTATCTTGCGTGCTTACGAATCAGAAGGTACCGGGTTCTATCCTCCTAAAGTCCAAGCAATGTGTAAAAATAAATAATTGAACTTTCGTATGGAGAAAGAGATCATACACTGGTGTCCAAAAATTAAGCATAATTGAAAAATTGTAGAAATAAAATGGTTAAATATGAAACAGAAAGCGTATGCGTGATTTATTGATGTTAACCAAGATTGTTTGCATGTAAAGTTTTTATTAGTAAAGTAATAGGACTAATAGAAGTATTACTGGGATTGCTGCTAGTAAATATGTATCCAAAATCTTGACTACTTGTGTAATCAATCAGCTCATGTGTATTTCAGCTGCTTCAAAAGTATTCATTATAGTTCAAAGATGACTATAATTGGCAAGTTTTTAATAGGCATAATCATTAGAATATTAGAAAATGGACGATTACAGACATAACTGCCCAGTGTTGTAAATTTTACAGAGTATTTAATATTTGAACTGTGAAATGGTGCCCAATCATTGGAAATCCTCAGAAACAAGTTTTAACTGAGTAACAACAGCTAGATAAGTTGACTTCTGTCCTTAACTGCATGGTGTAACCGGATAATACGTGCGAAACAGTTATCTTCAGACATTTCTGCGAGCTTGTAATCAATTGATTTTCATGCAAACCAATTACAGATGATTCCGGGAGCATTGTTTGTATTCCAAATTACGGATGTGTGTTTGCGAAAGAGTTGAGAATATGTGAAATAGACAGACGACCGATGGAACTATGTAACTTTCTCTGAGCAATCACGATTCAGTTCATAGGATGATTCTCGTCGCATCATTTTCTCGCCAAAACGTGGAAAACTTTTCATCTGATAACTTTACAAACATGATCGTGGTGATGTTTTGGTGATGGCAGGCTTAATGTCTGCTGGACACATGGACGTTTATGATTTTGGAGAAATCCGTTGATGGCATTAAGTACAGAGAGAAAATTCTAGAAGTTCATTGTTATTTTTCTTTCTTCAAGATGCTATGATTCAGAACCAGAGTTGTTATTCCAGAACGACTATGGTGCATCACATTCATGGTGCATGAACCTTTATGATTTTGGAGAAATTCTTTGATGGTATAAGGTACAAAAAGAGGGAATTCTGAAAGTTCGTGTTACTTTTTCTTTCTTCAAGATGGTATGGCCTAGAACCAGAACTGTTATTTCAGAACGACAATGGTGCATAACATTCTCAACTCCTGATAGAATTTTTTATAAGTGATGATATAAAACGCGTGGGTTGGTCAGCGAGTTCCCCAGACTTAAATTCGATTTACTATATTTAGGAAAAATATGGAAGGAAGTTTTCAGCTCATCAGCTGTCGATGTAGCTTGGAACATGTTTGTTATATCTGTTGCAAGAAATGATAATTTTCCTACTAACTAATTTTAGAAGTTTATTTTCTTTTTATGGAGTGACTTCTTGATTTTTTTCAATCTGTCTCATTTACATAAATTAAGCAATATATTTTTTCTCTTTTCAGTTTTTAATGGTTTTTAAATTAATTAATCCAAAATTCTCTCTCTCTCATTCCCTCTGGCTTTAATTTCACCCTCAACTTAAAAATAATGGCTATTATACTTAACTATTGGACACCAGCCTGTACATAAGATATACAATCAGATATATTTTCTCATAAAGTTTAAAGGAAAATAAAGTCTTAAAATAATCAATTAAAATAAAACGAACTATAGTAAAAATATTTTATTTGTATGAATTTATAACAATTCCATTAATGCATGTAAATTAAAAAACATTTTTTATATGTGTTCAATTCACTGACAAATTTTCATGTTCATAAATTAGTAATTCCTAGTTCGCGTTCTGTTTATGCATTGCTAATTTAATAATAATAAAAAATAGACATTTGAAGTTTCACTGACATTTTATGAAGTTAACATTCCAGAATTAGTATACTGATATCGCTGTATTTTTTTCTTTTATCTTTTACTTCAAAAACATAACATGGGGATTGTAAATATTTTCAGGTAAAACGAATACCATGATAGGCAATAGCAATTCCGTTCAAGAACTTGGAGTTATACCATGCGCCATCTGGTGGCTGTTCCGTGCCATCAATGAACACAAACATAGAACTGGTGCCAGGTTTTCAGTCAGAGTATCAGCTGTCGAAGTGTCTGGTAAAGTTGAAGAACTGAGAGATCTATTGGCCGATTATGCAGCAGGTACTTTTTTTCTTTTTATTTTAAGGGGAATGAATTATTTTTATTTAAATATTATTAAAGGATCGTTTCAAATATTCCAAGATCCGCAGGGAGAACATTTTTGGTATGCCTTCATAAATGATATTGCTATGTATTTTGATACGAAGAACTATAAAAAAAATTATATTCTAATGGTTTAAAACAATATTTTGAATGTCATCTACGCATTACTCATACTTGATTTCATTGTTTCACTAAAACCCTTTGTACAATGCTTAATTTCCTTATTTCAATTTGTGAATTGCGAGCATTCATGGATATACTAGTACATACTATTTGAAGTGGAATATTTTTGTGTACTAAGTAATATAAATTATGAGAAGCAAAGCACTGAACAAGATTTTAGGAATGTATCGGAATACGGCAAGAGATAAAAGCACAAAATAATATTTGTATAAAAGTATTCAATGTTCTTTTCGGCAATTTCTTTTTTAATTACTCTAATATTTTTGTTGGATCCTTAACCAACTTAAATATTTTAAAAGATGCTTTTAATTTTGATGAAGAACATAGTATTCATAATAATACTCGACTCTAAAATCATTGATTGGAAAACTTGAAATTTGTCACGCAGTTTTGGTTTTAAGTTTTTGCTTAAAATTTGATCTCTGGATTTTCCTTCTTTAATTTTAATATAGTATCTACGGCCAAATCCACTGAATAAGCATTTTACTGATTGAGGTAGATTGTCTGTATAAATTAGAAAGGGGCGTAATGGAGAACATTAGGACTCATCTGCAAAGTCAGGTTTTGGGCGAAAGAATATTAACGTCGCACTGTTTTAGCTACACGAGGGCTTTTGGCGACGGTCCACGTAATTTTGAAACATGGTCAAGTGACGCGGACGACACCTGAGCTGGCACTCCCCTCTCCTAACTACCACACCACACCGACGGGAGGACGTTTGAGCTCTCGACATATATAACGTGCTTCGCTTCCCTACACGGCGGGTCTTTAATGGTACTGGGATTGAACTCATGACACGCTAGCCATGATCCGATGCCTAGACCACTTGGCTACCGCTGCTTCAGGTTTTGGGCACCAAGTCCAATCTTACAAAGGATTGCAAAACCATAACAAAACATCGGCTTTGGGTCCCCTTGAATTCTGCCCCCCATGCGGGTGTGTACGTTACGCCACTGAAATTTGGCTTCTTTGCTATTGATCAGATGCGGACGTGAAAAAAAAAATCCAATATTTTCTTACAAAGATTTCGGAAGCTAAATTAATTTCTCTAATTGTTTTTAAAAGCACACGCAAAATAGAAATATGTACTTTCTCAGTTGAATCGTTATTTTTAAGATTGCATAATTTACATATATATCGTGTGCCTTTTTGATAATCTCTCAGATATATCATTTTTTTGTTTTTGTGTGTGTTTTTCTAAAACTGATAAAAGTTTTTCTTTTTTTATCACAGTTTAAATTTTTATTTCCCTTTATTATATTTTAAAAAAACTTTTCCTACATTTTCTTTTTTACTACAATGAAACAAAAAATAAATTTGTATCGCTTGGTTTTAGGTATCATTTAGTTTTTTTAACTGGCAGTATGGTTCTGAAATATATGAACCACACATTCATATATATATAATCAAAATGTCTCTACAAGAGAGATGAATTAACATGATTAATACTTAAATGAATTGCAATTGCAAGATAACCAGACAACAGAATTTAAAAGGAGATATGAAAAAAACTGAAATAACAGAGTAAAATATAAAAATATAAAAGAATGGATGCTACAGTATTATCAACATTGCTGACTTAGGGCAGCTTGTATACAAAAAAAATTTCTCTGTATAAAAGTGGGGTTGAACATGTTTTTTGGCCAGCCAACCTTCCCCCTTTCTGTTAATAATACCGAGCAAAAACCAATTGGAAATAATGGATAGGAAATCTAAATCCATTATGAGAAAAAAGGTAACTTACCTAAAAATTGCATACAGAAATGCAGAGCCCGCGCTAAATCTGAGTACAATAAACAAGTTATTGCCAGATTCTGGACCCAAATACAATTTCAAAACAAAGCAATGGCTGAAAAATAGCACTTAGCAAAAGTATGAAACGAATAGAAATAATAAAATAAGAATTGTAAACATACTACCATTATCTTAGAGACTAAGATAATATTATTTATAAAAGTTATAATAAATTGAATAAAAGTAATTTTATCTAAAACTAGAAATCGGGGGTATTTAAAACTATCTAGGGAGAATGATAAATCTATAATATTAACCTATTAAAACTATGGAAATTTAATCCTTACTATTTAGAATTTCTTTATTCAAATATCTATTAATAAAATTAATTGGGTAGAGAGTTTTGAATTAAACAGTATTTAGTAAATGTTTATAGTTTTTTATTTTTTCTGATTTATTTGAAACTAGAAATTTATTTCGTTGTGTGTAATTAATAACAATATTTCTGAATATAGGTACATGCACATTACTCTTTCAATGCGGTACTTTTATAATGTTGAAATTAAAGTCTTCTCGTTTACCATAAATATTAGTAACTATTTTATTATCTTTTAATTTAATTTCTATATCAAGAAAATTTGCTTCATAATTGTTACCATTTGTCTGTATTAAATTAAGTATTTGGATAAAATTAATATTAGGTTTAAAGTTGTCTTGCTTACCAAAAATGATTATATCATCTATATAACGAAAAAAGTAATATTCTAATTTGTCTGTGAAACTATTTTCAAAATAATGTAAATATAAATTGGCAAGACAGTCGCTAGCTGTGCCACCTTGTGGTAGACCCTTAATCTGTTGATAAAAAATAATTACCATTATGATAAACATAATTCTCTTTTAGAACTAACCTAAGTAGAGAACCAAATCTATCATATTTGACATTTTTAAACAAATTATCTTTATGTAATTTTACAAGTGTTTTTATCATATCATCAATATTAATTAGGTTAAAAAGATCTTCAAAATCTAAACTAAATACTGAAAATATCTTTTTATCTTTAATTTGTGCAATAAGTTCTGTACTATTTTTAAGAATGGCTGATATATATATATATATATTACAAAAATATACAAAAAATAGTTATATATCTAAGATAACTATAGTCATGATAGAATAGTTTTAACCACAGAAATACTAAGATATATATGTATAAAAGAGAAATTCACACATTTTTATAAAATAAATCGCACATTTAATGCAATCTTGATTTTCTCATTTTTGTTCGTTGGCTTTCTTGTCATTAACATATCCTAGCCGTAAAAGTATATTTACAGACAAGTAAAACCATCTAACAAATATCCGATAAAATCAAAAAAAATTTTTATTATTTTTTATTCTTTTGATATGATTTTTTATTAAACATTTTTTCGTCGCAATTTAGATTTTAAGAAAAATAAATAAAATATTTCTCTTTAATTTTTAATCACTATCGCATAAAATTTCACAACGAAACAGTTTGACTAATACTAATTAAAAGAGACGTTCGTTCCCAACAGTCAATAAGAATGACAGGACATATCATATTTGTTTTCGCCATCCAATCTCCATTGCAAATATTGATTTTGTCAGATATCTTTATTTTAATCTCTTCTGCATTTATTATGAACCCGCTAGAGTACATTTCAATTATTCCTTTAGTGAGAGAGAATAAAAGTAAAAGTAATTAATACACTCCACTCTCCCCCCCCCCTTTACCTCGAGTAAACTTAATTCCTCAAAATCTCTTTGTAAGCATAGATGTCATTTTGTTTATAATCTTTGTATTTTTGAGTATATTTATTCCTTGTATTTTTCAAATTTAAGTAGTGATTTAAATCACTAAAACAAAGAAAATAACTTATCATGAAAAAATTGTGAATGTTCTTTATTGTGTGTTAAAGATCAAAATAAAATATGAATTCCACATTTTTACTGTTGTAGTTATGGAGTACACACGATCAAGAATATCCATCTATTAGAACTACTCTACCGTAATATAGGTTGTTTCTTCTGTAACTAGGCTTTTTCATGAATAGTTACTTTTGTATATTTCTGCTTTGAATGGTTAAATGTCCCACATTTGATACTTTCCACAGTGCGCCATTTTTTTTTAAGTGAAACTTCTTTGCGGACGTGAGTGAATGGGAAATTTTCCCAGTTTTGCATAACAGTGAAAAAGCGAATGGAAGTAGTGATTCCCCCCATCCCCCCAAAACGTTGCCATGGTGAGGAGACAGCGAGCGAGAGGAAAAGAGACGGGCGGGGGTACACCACGTGACTTGCGTCATATTCGTGAAAAAGTTGGAGGATTGCTGAGGGGGTGTGCATCAAAAGTATATCTTGCTGCTATGGACGAAAGGCGTTTAGGTATTGGTGACATTAAGTGGGTACCCTTGCTTCTCTCGTAACGAACTCGCGTGGCGTATTTTCGTAGTTTTTATGTAAAAAAAAACGTGCGTTTTCAACGAATAAACGTACCCAGAATATTACCATTATATGGCTCTTACCATTACGGGAGTGTCTGGGGCATTGAGCATATGTCACTAACGTTCGCGTCAAAATTGCTACGGATAGCGTAAACAAACATAGTGACTTCTGGTATTGATGCATTAAGTTTATATAATTAATAATTATTTCCATTGAATCAAAATAAATTCTGGTCAGATAGCCTAGAACAAATGCAAAAAGATGAAAAGAGTTTCGTGAAAGAAAAAAAAAGCAAAACTAGCAGCAATTCCTGGCGAAAGTCTATATATCACCAGGTAGTTCTGTCGCAGCTTTTATCATCTTTATCCATAAAGTTTTAGTGTGGTACACATCAGAGGCTGCTGCAATCATTGGATCCGATGATGATCAAAAGCTGATTATCTTAACTGCAGATTTTAATGTTATTTTTTTTATTTTATTGCAACGTGTATTAAGTGCTTCAGGCATTTGAGTTCGATTAATTTATTAATATCAATTTAAAGCTTTAACAATAAAAATTTCTTTATAAAATTGTGTTTTTATATTATCACCAGATGAAATTTGGTGGAATGCACTTATTTATATTTTCATGTATAAATAAATTTTAATCTTAAGATTATATTACTCAAATCAATAGATTATCTATCGAAACAACCAATGAAAGTTTTAAATCTTGTGTAGAAACAGTCTTTGATTATCATATAGAAATTGAGTCGTTGGTGGAGTCTAGTGGATGCTCTTTGGTGTATTTTCGAGATAACGCATTTGGGATCAGTCACACCAGGCCCAAAGAAAATTACATTATGAACTGAATAATTTTTATTTCACTCAACATATTGAATGGAATAAAAAGGTAAGCCTCTAAGAAAACAAAAGATAAAGATAATTAAATGACAATCTAATTCAGAAAAAAATGAAATTGTCAATACCAACATCGATGCTTTAACATAAATCCACAAGACTCGCCCTTTTTTTATCAGCTTCAGCAACTTTATAATTGAATTAATATATCACTAGCAGACAACATCAGCTCAATCAATCGCTTTTGGTAATCTTTCTTTTGTCTGATTTTAATACGAAAATGATATAATGAGTAATTAGAAGATGCAGTTCATTTCGCAATCGCAATAGTTTTGGGAAATTAACGTCGAATAACTAAGATATAACTAATAACTAAGATAAAGTGCTCTAGATTTTGTGAAAATTAAAATAGCTCTTATCCTGAAGGTCATTTCAAAAATGAATAACATAGCACCACATCAGAATTGAAAAAGTGAAAATTTGTTCATAAATTTTTGGCACAGAAGGGATAGGGACGTCTTAAGACTTGTTGAGGCCCTGGGCCCAGCGGCGTGACGAAAAATATTAGCGCCCCCCTGCAAAGTCATCAGGTTTTGGACCTCAAGCCGTACTTCGCGTCGGTCAGGCTTTGGGTCCAAGAATCCTGGGTTTCCGCTATGCAAGGATGTGCGCTACGCCCCTGCTTGGGACACTACACAAATGTAGCCTGTGATTCTTAAAAGTAAACATAACGTAGCATGAAGTCGTCAAAAATTTGTATAACCAATAACCCGAAACTAATAAATGTGCATGACTAACAATCGCTCAAACCAGCTGGACCGATTGCCTTTTTTTGATTGAGTAATGATGGTATATGGTGATAAGACTAGGCCCATACACGGACGACGGTCATCACATGTAGCCAGTTGACATATCGTCCGAAATTTCAAGTTTTTACGGGAGTACAACTGAAAATAACATTTGAGTTAAAGTTATTCGAATCATGATCTCATTAAGTTTGAATCTAGAACAAGACGAGGCCCTGGACCCGGGCCCAATTGGCCCATGCCTTAAGGCGTCCCTAGAAAGGGCACCGTTTATGTTATTTTTTGTAAATTTCAAACAATTTTTTCCCATTTTAGTAAATAAAATTTAATTTTCGCTGCTTAATTTTAACATATCTTTCTTAAAATGTACTAAACAAATCTAAAAACCACAAAAAAGTCTCCATTTTTTCAGAAATTTTTTTTGCAAGTAGTTGTACTTAAAGCACATTTTATTAAGAAGTCAAGGCACAATGCCAGTGGCGTAACTAGGAATATTAGGGCCCCCTTTTCAAAATCAGGTTTTTGGGCCCCAGGCTCAAATATGTACATGGTATCAGTCAGGCTTTGGGCCCTCTAGAACACCTGGGCCCCTCGCAATATGCCGGGATACGTTACTCCACTGTGCAATATAATATTAAAACATAACAATATTTTATCAATATAAACATCTTCTTTCAACGAAATAAAAAGGATTAACTTCTAACAATATTGCATTTCCATCCTTTCAAACTAATACGCCTAAAATCCTTTCAAAACCAAAAAATTTGAAATATCTTTAATTAAAATCATTAGTAACATACTAACTCGCGCCATCAAGTGTTTTTCCTCTTCATTTTGTGATTCCTGTCTTTCAAGTGGCAATCTCAGGAGTAGCGATAAGCTCATTAATGGAGGATCTTGAAACGACTCCCTTGGCTGCTTGTCGCTAACTTGTGGTCTCATTCGTTGCAGGCACAGAGGGAAGTGGATCTGCCCCTGGGGTGTACTTGAGGGACGACCCCGTGTTCGGATCTCAGCTGATGAACCAGAGTGAATTGAGAGCGCCGACTGCAGAGAGAGCGGCGTTTCTATTGGATGCGGCGGTGGCGGCTCGAACAGCAGGTGAGTATTTTTTTTAAATATCCTTTATAGAATCCTCAAAGATAATTATGATTTTTAAAAGGTAACGATTTTTCAACAGTAAAAATTCAAAAAGGAAACATGTGTTTGAATTGTATTTATTTGGACATTTAAATGTGGTTATTATAAAATAAATATCTTATATCCTTCGTTATCTTGATTTCAATGAAAAGTATGAATATTGTCTTGGGATGTGATATTTGAAATAACTTAGTTTTCCCAATAAAGGATTTTATTATGATTTTGCAAGGCTTTAAAATCAGAAAAATGATTAAAAAATATATTTTTACATTGGAATTGAGTTGGGTAGAAACACTTAGTTCTTTTAAGTCTTTATATCCTCTCGTGACATTTTGATGACTTTATAAATGCCCTTTTTAGAAAATGTAACGCTTGCTTAATAAAATATAATTATCATAGTTTAAAATGATGTATAAATTACTTTCGTTTCATAAAAATTGCCTTAATAATGAAAGTTTAAAAGTGAATGCAAACATGTTACAGCAAAGAAATCAGAGATTGATACAGAAAAATTTTGGATTGCATAGTGTTAGGATGTATTGGTGTCTCGAGAAGAGTTTCTGTGATTGGCTGCTCAGAATGGTCAGCTATTTTTATATTTAAGTCTAGTTGAGATGACCGACCAATCATTGATTTTGTTAGATTATGTTTTATTCCATTGAGGAGGACAATATAAATAAAAGAAAAATGAGTACCATATATTCTGGCGTATCTATACTTTTAAACTACCTTTTTTAAATCGTTAGGTATGTTTGAAGTATAATGCGCTCTTTTTAAGAAGTACCTTGAAATGTACATGTGCAATGCTCTTATTTATTGAAGTTTCATTCGGAATATTATTCCAGGTCTTTGAGCAGCGGTATACTTCTGGAATTAAATCTCTAAATGGCAAGAAAAGAGGTGCTAGAAGATGAAAACCATTTACAAAAAGGAGGTCAAATGCATAGTACCAGTCTAAAAATAGTATGCGAATAGATAATTAAAGCATGGAATGAATTTGTTGTTGTGTTGTTCCTAATGCCACCTGTCTGACGATGTCAGATCGAGGCCCACGAAATTCATCGTGGCAGAGGACTCGATTTACGCCTGTTGTTAGCCGTAGCTTTGAGCACCACACGGGTGACTGTACGCTTTGGCTCAGTTCCACCCATAATTTGAGGGGGAACACCCTAAGGGGAGGTCAGAGGCTTTCCACCTCTCTTCCATTTCCACCTATCTCACGAGAGGACTTGCGGCTCGACGGCTATTTAGAGCACCCCAATGCCACAAACGCACTATACGTTTACAAACATCCATGCCTTCACCGGGATTCGAAGCCAGGCCCCACGGCATAGCAGTCAGCGTCGCTATACACTATACCGGATGGGCGACTATGCAATGAATTTAAAACTGACATATTCAAAAGTCGTTAAAAAAGGTAGTATATCTGGCAATGTAGAGGGAATGGAAGATTATATATTTGTGGTTTTGGGGTTTAAGTAGTAGTGATGGTAAGGATAAAACAGAATTCGATGATGTGTCTGAAGCTATAACGGAAGACTAATTTGAGGAATTTTTTCATGTTATCCTGTGATGAAAGTTCATAAGATATTTCGTTTCTTTTAAATAAACGTTATTTGAATATATGCCAAAATGTTGTTTTTTTAACGATAATCTTCTATTTATTTTTAAAGCTATTATTTTTATATCCGGTGTATAAAGCTCACCCGTAAATTTTAATCTAATTTTTTTATGTTAAAAATCGTACGTTATACGCCGGAATAGACGATACTTGGACTTTCCCCAAAGCATAATTTAAAAAATATAATTGCATTGAAATTTTGTACTTTAATATTTTATGCAGTTATGTTTTCAGAGGAGTAAGTTACTGTGTTAGCTACACTAATCTTATCTGGGATGCTATGTTGGTTAAATGATGAAAACAAGAAATTTCTCTTAAGAATCGTTCTAGTTTTTAGTTTGTAACATTTGAAATAATTTAGTTAATCATCCAAAATCCCTAAGTATATCTTATTTCCAAAATAAATAAATAAATAAAATATATATGTAAAGTTTTGAGTTAATTGAAACAAATATGTAAAGTATTATATGTGTGTGTTTGTCGTAAATGTCAAAAAATTTATTTTTTAGAAACGCCAAAATAAACGCAGTTACAGTTGCAAAATTTCATGATCGGGCTGATATTACATGAACCGCAACTCGAGTTCTAAATAAGATACGAATAAAATGTAATCCTATACTATATTTTTAAAGATAAAATATTGTATTTTAATATCAGTTCCAAAGTAAAAAGATCTTTATCTCGATAGAAAAGAGTATTGAGGAGGTGTACTTAAGAAAATAAGATCATATTCTCTCTCTTGTGGCAAACAAAAAGAAAAGCAATTGAGAAACTGAATTAAATTGGTTTTAAACATTAGCTGTCTATTTTTGATTTTATTGTTCAAATAATTTTTTATCCTATTTATTGCCATTGTCATTCCCTACATTTAGGTTTTAAAATACAGGGTGCGACAGGAAAACCCGGATAAGCAATTTTTTATATAACTGTATAAAAAGTTACGAAATTAACTAAATATAACAAACAATAATAATACACTCGTACTAATAAATAAATTTAATTGGTTTCAAAGTGCCTGCCGTTTGCAGAAATGCAGGGTCGCAAACGCTTGCAGAAATTTTCAACAATGGGCATCAAGTCTGTTATCTATCCCATTCCCGAAGAAGTGATTACTTTAGAGAGTCCAAAGTTTTTTGCGGTTTAGTACATGCCTTGAACTCCAAAATGGACTATGCACTGTAATCTTATGTCTTTTTGGTCTTGTGAGCTGGTGCTGAGTCTTGTTGAACCGTTCAATTTGTATTTCCGAAATGAATTTGGACCCACGAAAGTGCAACAGCTTCAAAAATGTTCCTCTGGTACACTTTTTGATTGATTTTAACCTCCTATTCCACAAAATCCAAAGGAGTTTTGCAACTTGTGCAAATTCCACTCCAGACCATGACCGACTTTGGAAATTGGCGATGTTCAACAATTGTCGAGGAGCTTGGAGCGTCCACAGACCATTCGTATCTATCGTTTTGGGAGTTATGAATTTGTTGAAACGCAAAAGAACTTCTCATTAGTAAATAGGAATCTCTCCCAGCACCGTCTTGCGGCCCGTCTCAAAAGTTTTCGGCATTTTCAGAGCCATGCGAATTTTTTTTCCAGAGAGAAGCTGAACTTTCTCGCAACTTGTAAGGTTTCAGTTCAAGCTCCGTTTTTGCTATTCGCCTCACCGATCTATCACTTATTCCCATTCATGTGAGTGATCTGTCGCATGGAAACCCTCGGATTTTTCTGTATTTGCTTTTCGGTGGCCTTACGATTCCTTGAAGTGTTTACAGTGCGTTTTCGTCCACTTCCTGGACTTCTATAATCATTGTCAAGCTCTTTGAAACGGTAGATTGCATCAGACACCGTTTGCTTAGGTGCATTAAACAAACGAGCGATTTCACACTGTGGTTTTCATTGCTGAAACAACTCTAAAATAGCAGACGTTTTGTTCGACATTATCAAAAACACATAAATCAAAGTACAAACTAAGAAATATATTTAAAAATATGTTATTATTAAAGTGGTAGATAAGGAAACATCAAAACACCACAATTAAAAGGAAATTCGGTCTGTTCTAGGAGGCAAGAAATTTGTCCCATTTTTTTGCCGCACCCTGTAATGTTGAAAATGTGTTTAAAATATAAATTTATCTACATTTCCTCTTATTCACATATACTTTAAAATATCCTAAGTTCAGAAAGTGCATATAATACAAGATTCAATTGTAGTCACTCTTGGAGTTTTTGTTACAATTTATGTATTCCATATGTATTAGATAAATGTCATGAAATGCATTAAAAAAGTAAAAACTCGCTGAAATGTAGTGATATATGGAGACAAACTTTGGATTATTATTCAATGTGTTAAAATTTTGCATTAAATGAAATTCGTTATAAGTGTAAGTCTAAAATTATTTAATGAAAGGCTCTGACGTGAAGTATTATAATATTTTATTATATTCACTTAATGTTAAGAATAACTACTAAAGCTCTCTTTGTGTTTGCTAGTATAAAAAGCGTTTTTTTTTTTGTTATTAACTTTTTATCTGTTGTATTATTTTTTCATCTATTCTGCACACTACTCATTCTTCGATATTGCATACTTTATTACAATGAAAGGTTTGTAATATATAGTTACATAAAATATTCTTTATTTTTTACAGAGAATGATGAAGATGCTAAGAATGCACATTTCCTTTTTACACTTCATGTCTATCAATACAGGGTGGAGAAAGGTGGACGGGGAGGAGGTAAGCCTATAACCAGTTATTTACTTTAACCCTTACAAGTATGGTAGCGGCTTCTTTTATACTACGAGCTGTGTTCCCAACGGATGATTTTTCTCACTATTCTTCCTCAGAATTGCCCTCACTTTTAATAAGGTAATTGCAACTCGTTGACTCTGATTGCAGTTATTTAGTTAAAAATTTCAAAAGAGTAATACTGAAGAATATTCTAATTTCGTTAGAAATTTTGATTTCGGACTACGCATTTAGTAAATTTTAGGAATTTCAGAAAACTCATTTTGATAACTTCCGTAATATAATGCTCCTTAATGTTGGAAAATTTGTGTATTGTACTCCATTTTTAAAAAAAATTGGCTTTTTTTGGTACCTACGTATTACACCGTCTACCGAATTCACCAAATAAAACACATCGCCAAATGACGCGATATGCAGCCAATAGTGTAAAACTGATTTCTGCGCTTCTTCTGAACTAATAATAACGATGACAACACTTCGCGACGCTCTTTTATTTGGCGAAACTGGTCAAAGGTATAACACGTTAAGATTACCCTTCTTTTATCTTTTGAAAGAAAATAGGGGGGGGGGGATTGGTTTCACCTAGATGTCCTTCATTTAATAATTTTGCATTTTTTTTCATAAAATGATTGTTTTAATACGCTTTAATCAATTTAAAATTCTTGTTAGGTTGAATCTTGGTTTAAAAAATGTAATCAGTTATTCAATAATTTTAGATTATTTTCATTATATCATCGTGAAATGAAATTCAGTTTAAATTGATGAATAATTTTCCCTTGGTAATCTTTGCTCTAGCTCCCAATTCCTATTTTATTCCTGCTTTTTTGGCGCAAGTTTTAAAATTATTTTAATTTTCAGGGTGCTTACAATTTATTGATGGATTGCACTTTCTTTTCCACCATTAATGTACTCACAAGCATGCCTAAAAAACATCTTTAAAGTCAGTGAGAAATCAGAGGAGTAAAAAGTATTCATTTATTGCAAATGGAATATTTTTATGTACTGTATAATCTTACCAATCCAAATTACACTAAATTTTATCAACAAAGTTACGCATAATTTTTAACTTTATTGCAATACACAATGTAGCTATTGTGAGTATTCATTCATAACAGTTATCAAAATGAATGATTTTTGGGCTAACACAAGCCAAGCCGCACATCCTCGCGCAACTATGTTTTTAATTTATGATTTCTATAAATATGAAATAATTTTTAGTTATTTCTACATATTAGTTTATTTTATTTTTTCAGTCGCCGGTGGCCGTAGCAGACTCCACCTGTTCGACTTGGGCAGTTGCGAGAAGACCACCAAGTCCCGAGATGGCGGATCTGGTAGTTGTCTGTCACTGTCCGCTTTGGGGAATGTCATCCTAGCACTGTTTAACGGACAGAAACACGTGCCTTACAAGTATAAATCTTTATGAATTATAAAGTATAATTCGTGATTTTACTAGACTCTAACATACATTCATACACAAAGAACACATTAATATCAAATTATTATAACAAAAATCTGGACTCTAAAAAGGATTTACAAATGTAAACGTTAAGGATGGAAGTATCAGCTTAAATGTTATTCTCATGTATTAATCCTGGAATTGGTCTCTAATAACCCTCGAATAGCTGTTAGTGATGGGTTAATTCAAATCAACCAATTAGTCAAACAAAATACGGCATATCTGATAATTATACATTTCTTAGACTTAATTGGGCTTACCACAGGTATATTATTCATTAATTATGTGGCACGCATTTGAAGAATATTGAAATAGAATAGAGTTTATTTGTTTGTATTCTCAAATTACTAATCAATTGTGTAACAATCAGTGAATTATGTGCTTACTACGATTTTTGTCAGAAACACAACCTTCCTTTAGGCTTATTATTTCCCCCTGATTAAAACATAGTTATTTATGGTGCCAGAAATGATGATCGGTTGTTATGACTCTTTTAAAGTAATACATATCTTTCAAATGAAGACAAAAATTTATTTTAATTTGATGATACTTTTGACAGAAATGATTTTCATATATAAAAGTAAAATTATTAAAATTTAACTACATTATTCATTAAAATATTTGAAGTAAACTGAGAAACTGAAACATTCATAGCAAATGATCCATAATTACTTATCATGTATAAACCTTGTTTTCTGTTTAACTTTTTATTAATTCAAATAAAGAATCATTCATTATTAGTAACTTATGAATCTTATATAAAAAGGAAATTTTGTTACAGAGATAGCAAACTGACGCAGTTGCTACGAGAAGCTATGGGTAGTGTCATGTGCAGAGTAGCCATGATTGCTCATGTATCGTCGGCGCCTTCCAGGTATCCAGAAACATTAGCCACTCTTCAACTAGCATCAAGAATACACAGGCTACGGCGGAAGAAACTAAAGGTTTATATCATCAATTAAATTCAAACTTTCGCTAAATTTATATTACATGAGCCTATTTAATGATCCATAAATTAATGACTCAGGTATAAAAACCTGCACATATTCCGTTACTTCGCATCTACTGAATGTTAAATTGGCTAAATTGACTAGATATGTAGATTAAGGTATCCGCGACTACTTGCGTCACCTTTTTTTTTAAAAAAAGGAGATATGGGGGTTTTTTTTGGATTTGTTTAGTACATTTTAAGAAAAATATACTAAAATTAAGAAGAGAAAAAGAAATTATTATTATTAAAATCGAAAAACATCGGTAAAAATAACGCGGCTCATTCTGTATCATAAGTTAATGAACAAGTTTTCAGTTTTTCAATTCTAATGTGTTGTTATATGTTGTTCATTTTTGAAATGACCTTCAGAATAAGAGATATTTTAATTTTTACAAAAACTAGAGCCCTTTATCTTAGCTATTACGTGAAATTGCTTAAAAAAACAGTGGTTATATTAACATAAGGGACTATAAATTTTGTAATAAAACAGTGATTGATAAATCTGAAGATTAAAACATTTCTACTATTGTACAGAACATACACCAAAAATATCAGTTAATTATTTTCAAAACTTTTTCAGTAATTGCTGGCCCCGTTTGAGCATTTAAAAAAAAGCCAATTTCGAGTAAAACGTGTTTTAAAGTATGTCATCTTGCTTAAAGTAACGGCATCTGCTTTTACTGAAACACTTGTAATTTTCGTTCTAGTGAACGGAAAATAATAAACTTGGTACATTTATAAAGCTAATAAGTTCACCTATAAAATAAAATCATAAAATATTTATAGTTTTTGGCAAAATTCACAATTTCAGTGTAGTCGGATATCTTAAGTTCAATTTTTTTATAGCAGATAAGTCTGAGGTGTATGATTAAATAATGCATCCTGAAAGTTAACGGTATTTTGCAAAGATTGATATTTTCTCATTTGAATTTTTTGCCGGTATTGATTGTTTTTATGATATGAAATGTAGTAAAAGCATATTTTAATAAAACTGTGAACCCAAATTACCTGTAATAGTAGCTCATAAATGTTTTTAAAACCCTTTTTAAGATCAAGGTATGTTCATACTTCAAACAGAAGCGTATATAATAGAGACAATTAAAAAGAAATTGAGAGAAAAAATAACCTTAATAGATATGAAGGTACTTCTGATAAAACATAAATGTTTCTGAAAGAAACTATATAAATGATTTTTTCAAAATATCTTTTCATTCTAATGCAAAATATACAAATATATTTAATTCACTTATCTTTAAATACTTAATGCATTATTTTTCTTATAAAAAGGCTCATAAAAATGTGCTTATCAATACTATCGTTGTTGAAGACTCCTAATACCCTTCAATAAAAATTTTTAAATATAATTAATGAAAATAATCGAGTTTAATTTCTTGTCTTCGTAAGTAATTCCTCAGTTTAGAATGAATTTAATGAGTATTGGGATTATTTTACATGCTAGGGATTTTTTTTTATACATAGGGATTTTTTTATATACATACATACAATTGAAAACGTTTTAGAGAAGATCGCTTTACTGAGGAATAAATCTTCTGTGGCATAAGAATCTCATCATAAATTCTTTGCTTTGGTAAATTCACAAAGGGGTTCATAATGTCTTAAACAATTTTAATTTCTATTAATTACTACCTTTCTCAAAATTTTTGAACCTTTTATATTCTATTTTGTCTTACTGAATTCCTAGTAAAAAGTTTCACGTTAGCTTTTCCTCAAAAAATAAATAAATTTAGTTGACACTCAAATTCAGTTAACATTTTCGTATCACTTTAATATCTTTCCTTCTCTAAAAAAATATATCATTGCTCCTACTGAAAAGCATTGAATCATACTTAAAATATTCAGCTTCTTTTATGTTATTGATGAAAATGACTTACCTCTAAATCTCTTTTTGAGATATTGAGGGACGGTTCTAAGCATTTTAATTCAGTTTAAAACCATATATTGCCTTATCTTCATTGATTAAATCATCTTTAATTAAATTAGTTAAGTTATGTTACAAACTTTTAATTAGCACCATGAAAGTGTTTGTGAGTTTTATATTACAGTAAAAAGGAATATTTAAATGAAATATTTTTGTATTTTATTACAGTTTGCAACATCATCAGAGTTAGGACCTATTGGAGATGAAAAGGGTGTTTGCAGACCATTCGTCCGAATCCATGCAGTTGGAGAAGACGGTGCTGTTAAGTCCGGTAGCAGTGACCAGGATTATACATCCAGCAGTGAACAATCATGTGACACTGTGATATTTGTTGGTTCTGCAAGAAGTAGCCCCTTGGCGATATGTGATAGACGTAACAGCCAACCTATGTCCCCGTTAGCCAAAGAAAATCAGAGCACATCCACAACACAAGCTGGTGGATCCTCCAAAAAACAAATTACCACGAAGTCTCACCATTCGGACAAGCCATCCACGAGCTCAGGCATTAATAGTGCCAATAACACTTCAACGGGTAAACAGCCAAAGACTGAATATGTGTCGAAAAGTGCCTTAAATGAACAGATCAGGACTAGTGCAGTTGCCTCACCGAAAAAGAAATCCGTCTGTTCATCTCCTTATTCTTCACCAAAGCATCAAAAGTTGGCAGATTCCTCTGATAGTCCCAAAATGTCTCCCAAATTGAGTAAGTACGTAATGATGGATTACTCCAGTGATTTGAAAAAGTCAAAAGGATCAACCGATTCTATAAGTAAGAGCTCTCCTAGCAGAAATCAAAAGCTTTCAGCTTCTGATGTCCACCAGAAAACAGTCGCTGCGAATACAATGACTGGGAGTCCCCAGTCTCAACGCAAATCAAAGCGTTCTCATAAACAGGATTCTGTGCAACAGCAACAACAACAGCAGCAGATTTATTTGCAACAACAACAAGCTGCCGAAAGTGCTATGAAGCTTCTCACTAAAGAACCTAAACCTACTAGCGATGAAACGTGGATTGATGGACCTAGGTTTACGAAGCCTAAATTCGATTCACGAACTTTACATCAACTTCAGAAAGAAAAATGGGTGGATGGCCCTGGTATGTATGGTTATATGGATGTACAGAAAGAAACGATGATTCGGAAATGGGTTGAGGATCATTCTAGGGTAGTTACTGAAGCAGAACGTAAAAAAGAGGTTTGGATTGACTTTCCTCCAAGGAAAGATGAAAAGTCTTCCACGGCAGTTAAAAGTATTTCATCTGATGCTGCTGATAAACACGGATCTCCTCATACCAGTGAGAAAGTGAAGAAAGAGTCCAGGACTAAACACGTAGATCAAGTGGCACATCAATCGTCTGTTGAATCTGAGAAACATCATTATGCCAAACCTTCAGTTGTCACTTCAAAAGATCCTCAAAAGCAGTCTGCGAATGATTCTGCCAATAAGATTGTGAATATTCCTAAGGATAAAGAAGCGAATGGTTACAAACCAAAAGTCGCTCATCAGATGGTAACCGATTTAGATAATTCTATAAATGGGAATTTGAGCGAGCTTCTTGGCCATTCTGATAATTGTAGTTCTCAATCTTCGTCAGGATCTGTTGACTTTAATGATAACAACAGTGAATTTTCAGAAGGAAATCGTTGTATGTCTAATTCGAATTTGTATCTTGAAGACAAGGATGGGTGTATGTTATTGACAGATAATGCACAAGGAGATTCTGTCGTAATGGCAGATTCCAGCATACAGGTAACCGAAGAAGATATATTTTCAACTTGTGGTTGGCCGAGAGAAGCTTTGATGGAAAATCAACATTTCAGTGATACAGATAGTTACGAAGATGTTGAACATCCTTTGCATGCTCTTAGTGCCGATGATTTAAATTTGGCATCTTCTTTTACAGACTCCAGAGCTGCAAGTGTGGATTTCGATACACTTAGTGTTCCAGAAGGCTGGACTGCAGACAGTCACATAGACCCAGATCTTACTCGGAGGCTACTTAGAGGTGGATCATTGCCTCACTCATCGCACACAAGTTTACCAAGAAATTTAAACTCTAACGAAGATCTGAGAGTGAAAAATAATCTTTTAGCCACGAAATTGGAAAGATTGGCTAACCTGAGACAGATGATAGAAAGGTCTAACAAACCGGAAACGTGGAAAGCTCCAGTAATGCCTACAAATTTAAGCAACTTTTGTAGTACAGAAAACCGCTTTCCATTTGTCACTAAACTTCACCATAGTGCAGATTCCAGTTTAGAAGAACTGAGGGAAAATGATGTAAATAGTATTCGCAGCGAACCAGCTGAACTGGATATTGAAAATTTTGAATTTCAATTTAATGTGAAACCTATGAATGGACTTCGGTTAGAAGCCTTTTACAACAAAATACACAAAGTTCCTCTCTTCCCAGACTGTTACTCTCAGTTTGGTAAACCAACACAAGTTGTGCCTCCTAATATTAAGCAATCCAAATATTCAAAAGTTCCAACGGAAGATTTAGAGTCGTTGAAATCTCTGAAAAGACAAATAAACGAAAAGGACATCAGTGAAAATTCTCCTGGTAAAACAAGACATAGGTGGAATTCTTCGGGTCTCAGTTCACAAAAAAAGAACGCAGGCAGTTCTCAATCACTCGAAAAAGGCGACGAATTTTCAAGGACACAAACTGCTACTGAAAATTCGTCGTCTGCAGAGAAAAATTCATCAAAACCTGTGACGGATTCCGTGCAAATGCAACCAGTACTACGCACAGCTTCTGTCGAGAAAGTACATTCCCTCACTGAAATAATCCAAGAACAACGGTGCCGAGTGTATAGTGAAGGTCCTTCATCAACCCCTGTAGCATTTCATTCAACAAAATATTTATCTCAAAGAACTTCAAAATCTAGAATAATTGCCGAGCATTCGACGTATATTACAAAACCTCCGGAAGCGTCTGATCTAAGGCACGATATTCCTTTGATAAAACAACATCAAAGGAAGAAAGGAAGCCCAAAACTATCACCAAGAAATTTTTTGGGTTCTTACCGAAACAATCAGAGTAAGCAAATGAAACAGTACAACCAGTACAGCTACCCGTCTGTTTCTGATCTTAACAATGAGGCAGAAACTTCAGGTAGAATGAGTCCTAGTGTTTCATGGACCACTTCTCATGCTAGTACATCTCAGATTGTGACAGAAGCTCCTATGCAGTCTCCAGGAAATAAATCTCAGATTTTAATCCGAAGTACATCGACACCAACGAATCCATTCGTCACCAGTATTCCATCACCCCGCGGTGATGTCGTTTTAGGTGCAGAATCGTACTCGTATATTTCAACTGCCACGCCAACGATCACGACTTTGACGCCAACTAGTGCAATGTCTAAGAAAGAAGCCAAATGGGCAGCCAGGCAGTCGAGCAGTGGTCATGGAAGTGACAGTAGTGTTATTAGTACGGATATTAAAGAAACAAAAGAACTTCTGGGAAAGTTAGCGAAAACACCGCAGTTCTCCGGAACTAGCAGTGGGTATGAGAGTATGCCAAGGGACAGCGAGGGGACACCTTTGTCTTCTTCTAGTCAAGAATCAGGGAGTGAAGTTGGCGCAAGAAAGGAAGCCAGGGGACGAAAGGGAACGCGGAAGAAAGCTCAGGGTAATTATTATTAGTTTTACAACCTTTTGTCTTCTTTGACGTCAGCCAATAAGTTCTTCGTTGTATATATTTTCATGTCTTGATTGTATTTCAGATACAATGTTTTAAACTATTTGCTAATGGCGAACAATATACTTTATGCAAAAAAATATACTAAAAATTCTAAGATTTTTGGCAACCCCAGCTGCTAGTCACGCGACCTCTTTTGGGGTTCTGACCCCTAGTTTAAAAACACTGCTATAGAGCATGAAGCTTTCGACTGTATTCTAAAACACTATTTTAGCTCTCGGCTTTTAATTAAAAAAAGCTCAAGATTTAAATTTCTAAAATGGAATTATGTTTATTTTGTACGGCTTCGTAACCTCCATTGGCAGTCGATCTCTAAAATCTATAAAAAGAAAAGAAAAAAAATGCTTACTAAATGTAACATTTCTAGGTTATATAGTTCAAAAACAGGAATTTTGTCTATGATGCCAACCCCGTAGGTCGATTTTTACAAATACTATTCTTAGCAGATCTCTATTCAACAAAAGAAACATGACTGTCTAATTTAAATTATGTCGGTCTAATAGTTCTTAAGATCTCGTGATTAGTGAATGGGTTGCTTTGCTCCTAAATATATTTAAAATTATTACAATGCCTTTCTTAAAGGCATGAGGTCTCAAGAGTGTTAATTTTGTCTCTAGAAATGAAAATGTAAACAATTTTCGATTAGATGTAATTTTTTGAAATTAATATTAAATAATTTGATTCTTTTCCAGATTATTTATAAAGGAATAGGTTTCAAAAAGTTTAAAATATAATCATATTTTTTAAAAATTACAAACATTGAAAAATAAGAAAATTTTTTGTAAGAAATATTACTTAAGTTTTACGTTGCGCATGATATTTTCTAAAATAGTAGCTCCAATTACCAGCAGAGTAATAAATAATATTTTTTAAATAGCAAAAAAAAATTACTTTTTAAAAAAAATTTTAGTATTTTTCAAATATTTTGAAATACAAGAGATACATAATACTAAAATTAGATAGGGAGTATGATACATTTCATATAATTTTATAAAGTTTTATGCATCAAAGGCTACTATTTTAGAAAGCATGCGCAACGTAAAAGTTACTTAATATTTACTATAGGAATGTTCCTTATTTTCTTATGCTTATAATTTTTAAAATCATGATTCTATATTTTAAAAATTTTGCACTCATTTGAAGCTTCATTCCTTTCTAAATAATGTGTATAAGATTCAAATGATTTAATTTTAATTACAAAGAATTATATCTATTTGAAAGTTGTTTGTATTTTCAGCTCCTGAAAAAAATTAACACCCCTAAGAGCCCTTACAAGTTTGTACAATCTAAAATTATTTAGAGAAACATATTTATAATTTCAAAGATCATTATTTTAAGCATTCGCCAATTAAGAGTTCTTAAAGATGCATGACATTTACACATATTTTTTATTCATTTTATCAACTCGTAGTTTCAGGAGAAAATATTCTGCGTAAAATTCACTTTTAGTTTTTTCAAACCTTAAAAAAATGTTTGCCGAAGCTCTCATCAAGTTTCTCAAATTCATTTTAAAATTCTGTATCTGCCTTGGTGGAAAAGAAATTTTACCTTACTTATAAAGATATGTTACAGAGTAAATAGTAGTCTTAAAAGATTAATCTAAGTTTTAATTTCTCGTGTTACGTTAAAAGCAGGAAGTAGCATCTCAACTATACCAGACTTCACCATTTTTTAAATAAATTTCGCTACTTATGTATTTAAGATCATTTGTCGATCTGAGAAAGTTGCTTAAGTTATTTTTTGTAAAAAAAGGCTATTTCCAAAAATTATGAAAATGTGTTGGATATTAGTAACTTAATGTTCTTTAAAACTAACGCGTTAATTATATTTTACCCCTTTTTATATCATTATTTTTCTCCCTTTTTTCTTTTACGTGATAAATTCAATATCTCAAGATAGCAGTTAGAATAAAATAATTATTTAAATGTAAATTGAAATTCTCGTTTGCTTAACTATTATATATTTAAAAAAATATTAAATAAAAAAAAAAAATGTGATGTAATTCTAATTGAATTGAAAAAGGAAATTTTTTTTAAATGCATTTCAGTATTCTGTTTGCATATTTTTATATTAATAAATTGATTGATTGATGGACTGATTGAAACACAATTAAGTGACGAAAATAATGCATGCTGGCAACACACCCTCTAAACTTGCACACCACATGCTAACGTTATTATTTTAAATATTTCCTTGAAAATGGATAAAAACCATCTGATGAATTTCTAATATTTTTTATAATAAAAGTCGCGTAATATTACATCTGCAATAACTCATCGTAGTATTTACATGTCGTATGACAATAATTGAGGATAAAAATTTTATAAAAATAAAGAATATATGGAGAGAGATTTATTCTATATTTCTACATTTCATGGAAATATCTTTTCCTGACACTATTCAATATTTTTTTAATCACTTTCACTGCCGTAATACTTAGTAGCTTATTTAAAAATTAGTTCAAACAAGTATTTTAGGCAAGTAACAATAAGAAAATAATTTATATATATATATGATTATTAATAATGCATGGATATAATTATTTCTATTACCTCTTAGAGTAGTATTCAAAACAAAATATAATTACGTCAGATGATGTTTGTTTTATTAAAAAAAAATCTCATGTACCGTAAAATCCAGGGTATAACGCACACTGCCGTATAGCTTGCATCTATACTTTCAAACTGAATTTTTTAATTCGTACTTATATTCACAGTATAACGCGCACTCCCTTTTTACGAAGGAACCCGAAACGGTACGTGCGCAATGTTCTTATGTTTTAAAGTAATTTTATTTGAGGTATTATTTCAAGCCTTAGGAAAAAATAGTATACTTCTAAAACTACAACCTTTTTAAATTCGTTTATGGAATGACATTTCTTTTAAAGAACAGTATTTTGATTTATCCAGAAATCTAGCTTTTTTCAATACTCATCTTTTTTTACTATTTTTAAAGCTCTCATTTTTATACCCGGTGTATAAAGCGCAGCCGTAAATTTGGATCTTATTATTTGCGTTTAAAGTGCGAGAAATTGAGCTGAAATTAATGACTGTTTTGGAGGACAATACGATACTTTAATGATAATTAATAAAAATTAATTGCCACTTAATGTTGTGATTCTGTCATATGTATATACATATTTATATGAATTGTAACTATTTAATAAAAGTAACTAAAATAAATTTTTTCGTTGACCTAAGTAGGAATTGATTAAAAATTTTTTTTTATATTACTTGTTTCATTCATAATTTGCTTAAATGGAAAATTATTACTCAATAAATAAATGAGTAATTGGAAAAACTAAAATCTATTATTTTTTATAAAGTATTATTCTTAGTTATATTTATTAAATTTTTTTTTTTATTATTGAGATAAGTTAATTTTTCAATTCAAATTCTAGAATGTGAAGAATTAACTACTTGTTAATTAAGTGAAATAAGATATATTTTTTCATTTTATAAATATTGCTGACTGTTTACACCGTCATTGATTAAAAAAATAAATCATCAAATGGTTCATCGGTACTTTAATTTGAAGGAAACTAATTCCGCAGCAAATGATGCAAAGGATATGATAATGGATATAAAACGCATTGGATGTGTAATATTTTAATATTACTTTCTGTTGTATTCATTTTATGCTAAAATTGCTATATTCTCAAACAACGCCATTCCTTACATTGTAATGGCGATTCTCACTGCAAGCTTGGCGAAACGTTGGTGATAGAGCCAAGGTGGTATCACTTTTGGCGAACATCTTCGCAATACTTTTTGACGGGTTGACAACCATATGAATGCTTCTGGAAATTACTGTAGAAATATATTTACATCACGATCTAACACGAACGGATCTTTCGAGAAAGATCCATGTGGTCTATAAATAGAAGTCACTCGCTAAAACTGAGAAAGTATTGTTTGGACCGTTGAAGTGTTGACAAACTAATAGTTACGACTATGGAGCGAGTGTTTGCGAATTGTCTTGTATTTTTAAAAACTGATATTTGTGTCTGAACGCTGTAGAAGGTGTGAAGGCCTTCTGGAATTTATTTTGCGAATTTTGATGCTGTATCCTTTATTTCTAAGGATTGTTTTTCCACTTTAAGTGTTCATTTCTCTTAAAAGTACTGCTTTAGTCTTTGAGGCTAATAGCATAAAATACTGGAACCCCGATCTACGTAACACACAGTATTTATAACATTATAATATTATTTAACTTTTAAGTACAAAATTTTGTATTAATTTTTTATTTTAATTCATTTTTTTCTCATCTTATTTTAAATTAGGATTATTTGAACTCCTATTTATAACTATTATTTATACGAGTTTGTGTAAATATTTCATTATGAACTAACTATATTTATAATGTTTACAAAAATATTAATAGATATATTTTTTATTTTTTTCCGTGACTAAAAATTCTGAAATATCCATTTCTTTTTATTTACTGTACGTTAATATATTATTAGGTCACATTTATGAGTAATTTCTCTTACGGTATCCAAATATTTGCGACAACTCTTTTTTTTTTTTAAAAAAATGAAGATATGGGGATTTTTTTGTGGTTTTTAGAATTGTTTAGTACAATTCAAGAAAAAAATGCTAAACTTAAGAACGGAAAAAGAAATTATTATTACTAAAATGAGGAAAGATTGGTAAAAATCTACAAAATAAATAGTATAAACGCGGCCATTAGGTACCAAAAGTTTCTGAGCAAATTTTCGATTTTTCAATTCTGATGTGTTGTTATGCTATTCATTTTTGAAATGACCTTCAGGATATGAGATATTTTAAATTTACAAAAACTAGAGCACTTTATCTTAGTTATTATATGAAACTGCTTAACAAAACAGTGATTATGTTAACATAAGGGACTGTAAATTTTTGTAATAAAACAGTGATTGATAAATCTGAAGGTTAAAACACTTCTACTACTATACAGAACTTACACAAAAATTTCAGTTAATTATTTTCAAAACTCTTTGAGCAATTGCTGTCCCCGTTTGATCATTTTCAAAAAATCACATTTCGAGTAAAACGCGTTTTAAAGTATGAGATCTTGCTTAAAGTAATGGTATCTGCTTTTACTAAAACACTTGTAGTTTTTGTTCTAGTGAACGGAAAATAATAAACTTGATATTTTTATAAAGCTAATGAGATGACCTATAAAATAAAATCCTAAAAAAATTGTCAATTTTTGGCAAAATTCACAATGTTAAGTAGTCTGATATCTTAAATCTCACTGCTTGTACAAAATAATTCGTAATATTCTAATATTTCTTTCGTAATATTTCTATTTTAAAACAAAATTAAGCTACCAACAATGTGTAGAGAGAATTGACACTAATACAAAAAAATGAAATAATAAATCTCGTAAAAAGTAGAAACTCTCGTATATCTTTTTCTCACGTATAACGAAACACAATTCTCTAGTGAATTGACTTTCCTCGAAACAAGGACTTTTTCCGCCCTACATACTTTGAGGAAGTGTTAGAGGTTTTTCTTTGGGGAGTAGAAAAAATAGCGTTAAAAAAATCCGTATTTAAAGAATATTCCACTAGAGACCTCGGTTTTATCGAAAAAAATAGAAAGTTGTTTCACACCCAGAAATAAAATAAGGGATTTTGCCCAATTCGGTTTTATTTTATTTTATAAATATATCATTTGTTTGATTTCATTCTCGTCATTTTTTTTTTTTTTGAATTCTATCCTGTGAAGAATAATCAATAATTATGTTGTGCGTATTGTTTTTCAATGTAGTTTATTTCATGATTGCTAAATCTTGCTTAATTTTCCATGTTATTTTCAAAAATTAAATTCTCTAAAATAAGAATCTTTACTTATTTATTATTACTTACTAACAAATGAAAGTATTTTTAGAATATCCTATATTAAGCAACAAAATTTTTCACTGTAAGCATTAGAGAGAGAAAAAATAGAAATTTAGTTAAACTATTTTTTGTGTAATAGGTTCAATTTTAATTGGTTGGAATTTCTGAATTCTATTTTATGCACGTTGTAATTGTAAGGTCAGTGAAACATAGAGCCAAAGCGTTTCATATACTTATTTTGAGACGTTATCTTTTGTAAATGTGATCTTTTGAGCAATTATTTGTATTATACGAAGATGAAAAATAACTGTGCTCTGATAACTACGAATTCGTTTTTCTCTCTAACTGAGAAATATTTTTAAAAATTTCTAACGGGGCTGAGAATTGGTGTTTTACTGTTACAGACCTAGTATTAATACATTCCCAGGAGCTGGTATATATTTTTTGTAAGGCATCCCATAGCTGGAATACCAATCGTCGTAATTTTGACACCCGAGGCACCTGAGCTTCGAAGAGGCTAAACCATATTCAGGAATTTAATTTTGCTGAGAGAACCCAAACCAAAAAGGCACTCAAGGATCTTTTACATGCCACATAATCATGCGATATAGACGCTGTCGATTTTCTGCAGCATGGCAATCCACCGACTTGGCAAAGGTCAAGTCCGCAACTTTTGGTGTTCAAGGCCAGCGACAAACTAACTTCGTTACCCAGCCGGTAACTAAAAAATATCGTTCTAATGATATTGAAGAAAAAAAGGCGCAGTTGCCTAGTGGTCATAGTATGGAACAGTGGACAGCGTTACAAGTCGCTAGTTCGAGTTCTGATGCCACTGAAGACACGTTGTGTACAAGGGCTGTTGCAAGTATGTTGCGGTTTAAAGTCCTCCCATTGCCGTAGTGTGGAAGTTAGGAGAGTGGGATGCCAGCTCAGGTGTTGTCCTGGTCATGCGACAGTGGTTTGATATGTTCTTCGCCATTACCGCTCATGTTGCTTTAGAATGTGGCGTGAATATCAAATTGAATTAAAATAGGTGTGTATTGAAGAAATGGATTCTTTTTAAATTTGTATGTTTAGAAACAAACTATATCTATCCCTTTTAATTTTATGAATTAATCTTCTTTTTCTGTTATCGAATATTAATTTATAATGTACCTTGTCATGAAAATTAACAACAAATAGTTTCTGAAAGAACTTCATGTTTTTATTTTAGTGTATATGTTACCGGCAAAGTATGAAATGCCGGCATTCTATACAATGCCCGACGTTTTTAGGCAAAGTATGAAATATGAGATTTATTACATACTTTGCCTAGGCATTGTATATAATGCCTAGGCACTCTATAGAATGCCTAAAGCTATTTAGGCAAAGTATGAAAAATGGTCATGATAAGGATATTATATCAATGACTTACATTCCTAAAAGTACAAATGTTATTCCGACAAAATAATGAGACTGCCATTAAAAAAATTATTGTTAAATTGTGATTCCGCATGTACTTGTATTAAAATTCCTTCAGAAGTTCCAAGTTGATACAAACCATCCTATTTCTCTCTCCTTACAAGTGCCAATATATTGGCATTAGGAAAAAAAATCAAAATTTTGTACTAAAATACCTTTTTAAAAATAACTTTGTGTTTTTTCTGGCAAGTTTCACGTAGGTGGATGTACAGTTCAATATCATAACATGTAACATTTTTGTGTTTGGTTGAAAGTTCTTTCAGAATTCTATCACATCCCCAGAATCCGGAATTTAGTTTTGCTCTTGGCAAATTAAATTCCTAGAACAAGTTCACATCGTCAAACTGGGTGTCAAAATTACCGGCGGCAATTGGTATCGCCTGCATGGTGCCGTACTAAAAAGGGATACCAGCCCCTGGGGAATGTACTAGGTCTGAAAATGGTAAAAATACCAATCTGCAGCTCTATTGGGGGAAAAAAGAATCCTTCACATAATACTGTATAGCAGTTTTCCCCAACAGTTTTCTCTTCCGGACCCGTCAACGTTTCATAATTTTAAGGCGACCTGCTATCGGTGCGACGTTGATTATTTATAGTTTAAATTGTTTTGATTTTATAATTTAATTGTATTTAAACATGCCTTCAGAGTAAAATTCAGTTGCAACAAAAAATAGCTATAAAACGATTTTACATAAAATATGAAGTGATTTCCATGGAAAGTCGCACAAACACGAGAAAAATACACCCCAGTAAATATAATGGAAATAATTTAATGCTCTTTGCGAGTGGCCTGATACCCTTTGATCCATAGACCAAGGGTTGGGGACCACTGTTTTATGGTACTGATGCCTTCTTTAACCGTTTAAAGGAGTACTTTTATTTTCCGCAAACACCACATCATAGATATTCATCAACCAATTGCCCCTGGGTTCCTTCTTAGTAGTCATTTTAGCATTTTTAGTATCAGTTATTAACTTCTAGTAAGTAATTTCAGTTAAGAAAAAACCTTTTTTTTTGTGTGCATCAACTCGAATGTTAAGTAGCCGTTGAATAGTTTGATGTGTATGGACCATGGATCGGCAACCTTTTAGCTGTTGCGTGTCAAATCAATCTACCAATATGATTCAGCGAACCACACATTAGAGCATTTTTGAAACAATTCAAAAATTTACAAAGCCACTGAGAATTATACCGCGTGCCACGTGTGACATAGGTTGCCGACCCCTGCTATAGACCATGGCTCCTTCTCCAACACTATAGCTTGCTCCTCCAATTTCAGGTAGCACAGGAAAAAACCAATTTTTTTTGCTGAACAAGTTTAAGTAAAATAGAGTATTTTGACATTTCCGAACAATAAGCAATGTACAACTAACAGATTCTGAACCTGAGACACGCGTTAAAAGTTTGTCTTGCCAATTGACAATATTCGAAATGAATCTGAGATGTATTTCATTCTTTGCCTGTTTCTAATTAGGCATTCTATAGAATGCCTAGGCAATGTGTGCGGTAGGAATCATTTCGTACATTGCCGGCTAGATTTAGGCATTCTATAGAATGCCGGATTTCACCCTTTGCCTATAACATACGTATATACCAGAAAGAAATTAGATGTGAAAAAAGAAAATGCTAGTAAACTCATGCTAGTAAATTTTTGTAATAAGAATATATTCTTATTACAAAAATAGGTATTTTTGTTTTATATCTGGTGTTTAGATTATTTTTTTTACATTCAGTTTTTAAACTCGGATACTAGGCTCGTAATGAGAAAACCTATTACGCTTTATAAATATTTGCCTTTCATAATTTAGGAATGAAAAACACATCACTTAATCTTCCATTTAATATTTTTTACTATTGCAGAAAATTAATTTCAGGTTTGAGCCATTTACCTTAATTTATTGTAAACTCTCTTTACTCGACACAAGGACTATATATATAACGATTTTGAATTTAAAGCTGAGCAATTTTAATTTTCAGAAGAAAACTTTAAACTAGTGCCAGCAGCTTATGCGGCGATCCTCTATCACCGAGAGACAAACAGTAACTAACGAATTCTACAATATCTCTTATTTTACAAGCAGCTTTCAAAACAAACAACATGTTGCCATCGCGCAAAAGATAAATACATAGTCGATGACGTTTGTAAATGACATGACAAAAAATAATTATTTTACACAAAATACATATTAATAAGAGTTGAAAAGAAATTAAGTACAACATACAAACTGAGATACGAAGAAACAATTAATGATTAAAATAAAATGTGATTAATAATAAAAATACAGTTCCTTTCAAACGCTTTTATTAATCAAGACAAAAATGCAATTGTTTGGAAAGAAATATTTGAAAGAGTAAATTATGAGCAAGATTATTTTTTTAATGTACAATAAACATATTTCTTTCTTAAGCAATTATTTTATCAATTTTTGTATTTGTGGACAACATCTTATAATGGTAGAAGTGTGCTTTTCTTTTTTATTCGTTTTGGGTTTCCTTTTACTGGAAAATAAATGCTTGTTATTTTCTTTCATTTTTGCTTATTTTCTAAGCATTTTTCGATAAATTTTCTTTTTTTAAAGACAAATGAAATTTATTAAAAATATTCAAACAACTGATTGTAATGCATGATATAAAATTATACAGCATATTTTCTTGCATAAACTGAGAATTTTTTGAAAATTTTTTACAGTTAAATTAAGGGGTCGGTTTATATACGGATACGCTAACCTTTGGAAAAAACATAGTTTAGGAAAGACGTACTTTTAACATTTTCTATTAGTCTTAAGCAATCCGCTTTAATCATTTTATCTCTTTGATGTTTTAACTAAAACTTTTATTAAAAAAAAAAAAGATGAAAGGGAGATATAAATTTTTCAAGCTTATATGTAAATATGCAAATTACTGAAAAGTTGTCTGAACCTGCAGCTTAAAGTCAGCCGTATACATGTTTCTTTTCCTGCTCACTTTCCGAATAAAAAAGTTTGACTTATAAATCAAGGTTAACCCAGATAGTGTACAAGATAACAAATGAGTAGAAAAGAAATGCTTTAGTTTTAAATAAGTTTAATAGAAATAAAACTATGATCCGTGGCGTCTGGCGTTTTGCTTTACAACAATTTTATCCGAAAATATCCTCCCCTCGCCCGGTTTTAGTCACTTTGCAACATTTTCGCCTTCATGGCAACACGTTTGAAAAATTATGACTTTTTTCTGTTTGACTTTCTTACAAATTTCAAATTTTGGGTAAATTTTTGAGTAAATAACGCACTTTTGGTGAAAAAACGGACCTGCTTATATTCGAAAATATACGGAAATTCGTGTAGAGCAGGGGCACTCGACCCTTTTTTCCGCCGGGCCACATACATGTGACAACTATTTCACGCGGCCTGCAAAATGAGGTTTAATAAGGTGAGGACTATAAGATGAAGGACATAAAATGCGTAAAATTGATCAATATAATAAAACTCATAACTTTGCATTTCTTTTTAAAACTATATGAGCCTCCTTAGACCCAAGACAAAAATAAAAGCTTGATATTTTGTTAGAGGTACTTAAACAGTTGTTTTGATCACTCTGATGTAGAAAAGTGCAATAATTTTTTATTTTTAAGTTATAGAAGCTAGGGGGGATGTATCACATGTGATACATCCGGGACAAGACACTACAATTTTTTTAAATGCTAATCAAGATTGAAACAATTAATTTAACCTTAGTCTTAAATCACACAATACATACAACTCATAAATTCAACATGAAAATTATAATGAATTATTGGCGTTTTAGATTTTTATTAGTAGTATTACAATAACATTTTTTATTTTCGTGAAATGCCTTGAAACCATTTCTAGTTGTCGAAAAGCATAGAAAAACCTTGTAGTCTGTGCACTGTACAGTAGTTAAGGTCAGGCACTTCTCATTCCTGCACCTATTTCGATGAGTCCTATCCCCAACCATTTCAAGCATGTGTCTAGCTTCTTTATCATGAGTTGCTTGATGTGGACTGCAAATCGTAACTCAGCGTTTTGGAGGGGGCTCATCATTCACACTCTTTAACTAAAGATTTTAACTCAAGAAAGTATTCTATCAATTTTCAAATCTCCCCCAAACTATAACTAAAAATTAAAACAAAATTGACATAAAAAGTATGTTTATTAGTGATTAGGTCCCATTGCATGACAAGTGGTACAAGCAAATTTCACAAGTCATTATGCTTTAAGATTTCACTAAAAAAATTTTCTGCTGTTAACTAGTTAAAAGTATATATACAAAGAAAAAGCATATTTTAAAGATAGTTTAATATTTGTATATAAATAAGAAAAAATTCTTACTTCGACGACGTGCACACATCTTGTTTTGATCTTCTAAAAATCGCTATCATGTACTCCCATGTGTAGACTAAAGGAGGAAATTGTATGAGGTATTTAACTTTGTATCTCATGTGATGCAACCAGTCCCAAATTTCTTTTTGATGTTCAGCCTTCACAAAAAATTATGAAATTTTTATATCACATGTGATACAAGGGAAACGAGGAGGTTAACCTCTGTCAAACTCAACTCACAAAAAAATAGGTTATATGCATTTTTTCCCCTGTCATGGGGTTATTTCGATTTCCTTTCATCAATGATCAAAAGGCTACCCTCCTCCCCAAATATTTTGTTGCTGTTGCAAAGAGGTATTTTTTTAAAAATGCCAATTTATATCGTCTTGAAAGAGATTCTCAAGAAAAAGAGCCATTAGAAGATTTGTTCTTAGTGGCATAGTGACGAGCAAAGTTGTATTTTTTAAATATAACATTTTCACGACAAATTAAACAAGTTGTTGATCCATGCTTGTTTTTCTGTACGAAATAGTCAAGACCCCAATTGTCATAAAACAACATATATTCTGTTGATATTTATTGCTTGGAAGACGAGGGTTAATTAAAATTTAGATACAAAATTAGTTTCCTAGAATGGTCGCTATATTTCACTGTTATTTGTTATCTCTAACCGTTACAGTTATAAAAAAGGGAATCTCGCAATTCGTTTCAGCAAAATTGATATATCTGATTGATAGAATTTCTCACTAAATTTTTAATGCATTTTTCTTTAATAATTTAATTTGTTAGTTCACTGGCAATGACCGGGCGACTCAGAAAGGTCCGGTGGGCCACATGTTGTGCATTGCTGATGTGGAGGCATTAGTAAATAGAATATCAAAACGTGTTTCTTAAAATTACTTTTCGTTACAATATCTTTATAAACAATTTTATCAATAATTTTTTTCATATTTATTTAAAATTCTATTTGGTTTCCATTTATTGATAATATTTTTTCTATTTCTGTTTCTGACCAAAGGTTCCAGCAAAAGAAGTCGTTCTGTTCCAGCCCGGCCTCCAGTAAATACTAGTAGTCCAACTTGGCAGCAGCAACAGCAACAACAAGCCTTGGCTAGCCCAATCTCGAGACAGCAGATTCGTGGACGATTAGTTCGAGATCTTCACGATCCAACATTGTGGAAGTCAGAAGAGGATGTTTGTTGCACTAGTCTTCTCTGTTGTCGTCTACTTGACTTTTATTAAATGCTTCATCTACCTCCAAGGCTTCAAATGACATATGGCAGTATTCAGCATGACTTGAAATACATGATACGGATGTTGGAGAAAGAATTACATGACATACATTTGCGCGTTCCCGCCACAACAACAATAACATTTATTTAAACGGATTTCTCTAAAAAATGAGTAACTGCTGTTATTCATTCGATTAGATAATCAGAAATATAAATGAATGGGAAATAAATCTCTGTTACCTTTGTCTTATAACTTACTCAATTTTAAGTGATTTTATATTTCAATTTTAAACCATGGGCTAAATTCCTGACGGTCACATGATAAAGGAAGTCACGTGTTCTCTATAGAATTCAAAACTAGATCGGAACTAGTTTGTAGGTTTGTTCTATTTGTAGAATTTAAATAAGATTTCAAATTTTATGATTGGGTTGTGTGTGTGTGTGTGTGAAATGTTCAAGTATCATGGCAAAAAAATCATCAAAAAGAATCTAAAATGTTAAAAGAATATCGTATTTTATAAATGTACTTTTACATCAGGTGCATTTTGCTTAATTAAGTGCATTGTTATATTGTTGAAAAATATATGTACTTTTTAACACTCTTTGATAATTTTCACTTGAATGTAACGGAATCTTTGAACTCGATTTTTACCCACTATAAGATCAGATTAATTCGAAATTTTGCTCACTTGTCTAGGACCGATAACAATATAATAATTAAAAATTGTGTTCCATTGTCTCCATCAGGATTGACGATTTTTCATTTTCAGATTCCATCCCGCATCTGGCACTAATTTCAGATCCCATTTCCAGATTTGGCGACTAATTCCAGATTTGGCTACTAAAAGATATTAAGTTACATTTTAGTTCAATTAACTTAAAGGGTGTTTTTTTTAGGTTTTTAAACTATAATTTTTATCAAAAAAAGAATTTCTGCTAAAAGCAAGAGTTGGCAATAGCAAAGCGCGGAAACGAAGAAGCGGGAAACACGTGATTGCCTTTATCATGTGTGTATGACGTCACATTAATTTATGAACTGATTGGCTGGAAACACGTAAGTGCTGTTATCATGGGTGTATGACGTCACAGGAATCTATAGTCCCCATTCAATATCTTTTCTTCTTTAAAATTATTTTAAATGATTCATTCAACAATTATTTAATAAAATTTTCCTCACCTCCGAAATTTCCTGATTTACACTTGACTTCACTTGTTTTCAGATAAAATTTAGTTTCCAACATCATATACTATATTACCCGTAACTATTATTTAGAATTAATAATATTTATACTCTTGATATTTCTAACACGGAAGAACAGATAGTGAACACCAATTAAAAACGGTTAATTGCAATAAATGTTTTTAAACTGTTAATCTGAAGTAATTACATTTATACATTTTAAAGACTGAAGTAACAAAAATGAACGTCCTGTTACCGAATTAAAACATTCAATGATCAAACTATCATTTGAAGGCGACATTAAAAGCACATTTCATTGTCATCGTCATTTATGAATGAAATTTATATTTAGAATGAAATTTTTATAACAACTACAGAACGATAAATGTAATTTTCTTTTTAAGTCATTCAGTATTAATAGAGTTCTAAATTATTATTCATAACAATTGAACTAAAAGTAGAGTTATATGTTTGTTGATAAAAGTCTTGCAGAAAATAGGCTGTTTATTTTTCAAATTCCAAATTGAGATGCACATAATAATCCATTTCATGACAAAAAGTACTATTTTTTAGTTTATGCAACTCCTTATAATCTGATTTTTACTGTTTTTCATACCTTAATATCTTTTTCACTTCGTAGTCCTCCCTACTTTTTTGAAATTTGAATGAAGAGACTTAAGGAAGAAAACATTAACTAAATAAGAAATGTTGTGCAACAAAATCTGCTATAAGAGTTTTCGAATTTTATAGCACAAAAAGTCGTATATTGTTTTCAATCTTTTCAAAAAGATTTTTGTTTTTAGGGTAAATAATAATGCGTGTTGTAGATGTTTTACCATGAAAGAATAGCTTCGTAATAGCTCATTATATGCAGGGTGATTGTAACTAAAGTTCCACATTCATAATGCTACAAAAAATAACCACTCATCAGAATGACTTGAATTTAATACTTGGAGAAAAGGAAAACGGTAGGGCATCAAAAGTAAAATTCCGAAGTGCATCAATAGATGATGCTGAAAGCAACAATGAGAGAGATTTTAATGATAAAGTAATTCAAGTCATTCAACAGTTGCGGCACTTTTATTGAAAAGTCCGACTACCACGGCAACGTCATAACTTATTGGATAGGAAAGAGCAGTTATTAATTGACCTTTTGCGAAATACCGCATAGAAAAGCAATAATGAAAACGCCAAAGTTTTTTTCCTTATGTCATACCGTTTCGGTTTTCAAGTATATCCAGTTCAAGTTAGAAGACATTTTGAGCAGTGGCTCTATTTTTACTATATTTTGAAAGGGGAACTTTATTTATAATCACCATGTATATATAAATATCATAAGCAAATATCTTTTTACCTGTTTTTCTATTCTTTGTAATGGAATTTAATGCTTCAATTAGCTACCTCTGTTTTTTTTTTCAATGTTCACATTTACTTTTTTTTTAATGTGATGCTTCCAATTTTTAAATTTTATTAACATCAACGATTTTAAGCTTATACAAAAATAACGCTATTGATAGGCCCTAGAAATTCGAAATAAAAATGATGCAAAAATTATTTTTATTGCATTCATAACAATGAAATCAAAACATTACTTACACGTCTCTGAATTTAAAATAATCAGATTATGTAATATACGAAGCAAAAGTCAATAAAAATCCGACATTGTTTCAGAATATTGATACTACTTTAATGAAACATCGAATAACTAGCAGGACAAATCCTTTACAGAATGAATACAATTTCATCTAAGATAACAAATTTCTAGCAATATTTTTTTTATAAAATTGTTGTTATGCATACAGGCGAAAAAAAAAAAATTAGAAAGAGAAAATCAAGGTAAAAAATATTATTTGCATCATGTTTGAATCAAAACTCAACGAAAGTTTAAAATGTCATATTTTATTTTACGTCCATCTCATTTATATAACTGTGACATCACGTACTTCTGCTTAATAAAAATATATTCCTTTTCCAAAGCAATTCCTAAGTCCTTTTTGGTTCTCTTTCGCATGGATTGATGTCAAGAAGCCTTCCAATGTATTGATCCCTTTTGAGATTCATTCTTCTTCGCTGTGTTCAATCAAACTTTTAGTCAATAAGCAAAAGTCTGTCTCTCCATGATATCGTTACCTAGAAACGCAATTCAATGCACTTAGCTCGCTTCAGATGCCCGTTTGCGTGATTGATTGCGCTTTCTCCGAACTACTCGTGATTGGAATTACATTGGAACAAATGGAAACCATCTCTAAATCAAAAGCATTTCCTTGTGGATTACTTGACTAAATTATCCAAATTACTCCGGTTCCTAGTTACGGCCCTCCGAAGAACTGGCAAAGATTCGAATTCTTCTCCATTCAAGTTCTGCTTTGATTTCGTAATGTTTATATTCAATTTCCTAGAGCGATAAAATTGGCGCGAATCCAAGTTCTGACGAAAGCTTGTTGCAATTATGCCACACGCGTTTGTTAGTAACACTGATTAAGTTAGTGTTCGGAGAAATAATACAATCCGTTGGACTCCGGAACCCATTGGGAAACTTCCAAATAGGTTCAATTTATTTTAGAAGTAATTATTTTTTCCCTTTCCTTTTAAACTGGTGTAATTTAGTTATGGTTTTCGAGCTTTAAGTGCATTTCACTTCAGTTATGTGTAGTGAGTTTGTGTAGAAGAGGGTTTTTTTTAGCAAAAGCTCAGCTCTTTAAAATTTCTACAAAAAATATTTCTTGTTAAAATTATTCTTAAAGGTCCCAACACAAGGGTTTTAGTTAACAATAGGAGCACATATGCAAAGGGCACAAAAATTAAATTTATTAAATATTTTCAGTTAAAATAATCATTTAACCTTATTTCGTTTTACTTAATATAAATCCATATTTTTGTTCCATATTTTTTAAAGTATCAAATCGGATGCTTCAAAACACTCAAATTTTTAAGTTGACACGTATTAAGTTAAGGTATCCGAACACGTTCGGAGTACTTTTTAACAAAATAGCATAATAAAGCATTATGAATGCTCTTTTTTAGGACTCAATACCAATAAATAATACTCTATATATTTAACTATCAAAATTTAAAATAAATTACCTGAATTTTACAAAAATCACAATTATAAGTGAAATTTTAGCAATATTTTTAAAGATTTCAAAGCAGTTAGAGAAAAAAGTAATAAACATATATTAGTAAAAGTATTACTAAAACAAATTAGATAGATTTATCTAGAAAATGTACTAAAATTTTAATTTTTTATTAAAATTTGAAAATTTTAGAGCTGATTGAGTAAACATTATAAGAAATGTTACATTTTTTATGAGACCATTATTTAAATAACAAGCCGTAACTCAAAAAGTATTCATACAATAAGAAATATTTTAGTACATTCTCTAGAAAATAACATAAATATCAGGTTCCAAAAGTTTTAAAGAAATACATTCGCGTAATATTTTGAGTTATCAGACTCGCCTGATAGATTTTGAGCAAATTAAATGCCCACTTGTGGTAGATCAAAAACCGACTTCCGGTTTTTCTAAAGTTACAAAATTGATTGTAACTTGGCCTCTAGGTAGTGTAGAAATAAAACAAAGTATGTTTCTTTAAGTCAAAAGATAGCTCTATTCAATAAAATAAAAAACAAAAATATCTGTCATGACTGAATTTGGTCATTTTCAACGTGTTCGGATACCTTAAACTTTTTTCCTCCAAAGATATATTTTATTTTTCTCAGTATGAATAACAAGGTAGTGCAATCCCCCCCCCCATCATATGAATATTTCCTATCAGCTATATCCATTTTAGTAATGATAGATGTCACAATATTTCAGTTACAAAAATCCATTTCATTTCATAACATTAAAATACTTTGATATGAACTATTTCATTCCTTAACTTTATATTTCAGAAAATATTTGATAATATTTATTCCGTTTTCATACCCATTAAATCTTTTTTTTTAAATAATTGTATTAGATATTTTTTTAATAAGGACATGCTCCTATTTCAATATCTTTATAGTACTATTCCAATACTTATCCTTTCTTATACATCATAATATATATTCCTTTTTTTTTATCATTGTAAGAATTTAAGCCAGTCTAATATCATCTCAAAACAGCCATCATTAGAACAGCTGTAAATAAAACATTATACAAAACACATAATTTCCATTCGCCAGAATTATCTCATAATTTTCATGGCATCCTCTTCCAAACCTATCATGAATCATTTCCAAAAGATGCATTATCTGAGCCATAAAATAAAAACAAAAATCACCTCCACGATATATATTAATACATCATCAAAACTTAATTCGAATTTTCAATACCATATGCTACCAGAGAAATGACAATTCGCTGTAGATTTCTTATTAATCAACCAATTTTCTTTTCAAATTTTAATTCTCAACATCATATTCACAATTTTCCCCGGAAAATATACAATTCAACTCTCCTCTCCAACGTCCACCAGAAGAACATTTCAAACTTTCTATACAGTTCTCGAAATCCCAACCGTTCTTCAGTTCTTTGTAAAATGCCACGCACTGCTGTATATGCATTTACAGTCATCGGCTCTATCAAGACACTGTATATCCTACAATCCATTCTGTACGACTTCCACCTAACACTCTTAATTGTGAATTATTTGAACTTGTTAACATAATGAGCTTAATGATTTTTTATACAAATCACTTGTGCAAAAGAAGAAAAAAAATTGGAAGATAAGACTTTGCTGGATACGTGGGTCAGCTGTTTTCTTTTAAAAAGGTGATTTGAAATTACGAAGGTATATGAACTGGTTGAAAGACTTGAAAAGACATTTTTTTCCTATTGCACATAGCCGTTGTGAAATACTTCATTTAGATTTATTTGTAAATTTCCCTCTTCCTTCTTCCTCTAGATGCGTCCTCAGAGTTTGTATGCACAGAAGATAGAGTGAAAGACTGTGTTTTTTTTTCATCTTTTCATTTCAGAATGTGCCATAAAAAGAGAGGAAACATTTTGCAGTGGACTATCTATTGTATATTAACTTAATGAGTAAATTAAAAACTTGTGAATAATTCAAAATGTGACTTGTGTGTTTATCTTATTTTTTTTTTTTTTTTTT